>OX123196.2:49889038-50195995 GCA_944739405.2 Euclidia mi
AACCTACGTTTATAAAACGTATATACAGACGTCAGTAATCGAATTTGATTCAAATTATAAACGGACGCCGAATATCCCACGATTTAAATATATTTCCATTATCTGACATCCGTATAATATTAAAGTTCGCAATATTAACTAACACAATGAAATATACCAAGATAAGATTTTACACGATTTTACGTGGTGAGCATAAAAACGGTGGCTCTTATTAGGTTAGCAGAACCCTAATTAAGCATCTTACACTAACAACATTTTTATATACCTATTTAGATATACGAAATTAAAATCGTGAAAATTTACGATATTGTAACGTCCGTATACTCGTAGTATACGGACGTTACAATATCGTAAATTTTCAAACTATTTGTCATTTAACATCTTGGACGTCAAATGATAGATAGTATCAAACTTGTAACGAAATTGTGGCTGAGCGTATGCTGAGATTTGGGTGACGCAACGATTATTTAATACCGGAACATACTGACAGCTGCATATGCTGCGGCTCAGGTTCTGTTCTGGCAGAAGCTGACTACCTGTGTCTGCATCAACTGCACTGAGTTACAAAGTCATGTGCATATCTACGTAAAAGCATACGCTTAGCCTCAAACGTCCATATATGTAATCATTTGCAAGTTTTACAGGTATTTAGATAAATACGGGTATACGGACGTGGCAATATTGTAAAAGTTTTAAACTATTAATCTTTTGACGTCTTGGACGTCAAATGACAGATATTGTGAAACTTTTACGACATTATAACGTCTGTATTAGTACATATATGTCTAAATAACTGTGATTCGCACAAGTGATTTGTATAAATACCCTGCTAAACAATAAACAAAAAATAAAATCTAACACAAATTAAATCACTGCGCCGATTGAAAAATAACATTTAGGTAGTTTTTTTGTAATTAGACGCATTTGACATTTTGTTATGGTGTAAAATTAGGGACATAAATCATGACACAAGAAATAGTTACTTAAATTAAAGTTACCTATCTACTTACTTCTACTTTAAAATTATCATTATTTAGGAACACTTTTAATGAGGTAGTTATGATAGTTACTATTAAGTAATAACCAGGTCACTTGAGAAAATACAAAATTATATCAAATAAACTCAAAATGAACACAGTGGCCTACACCAAACTACGTTTATAAAACGAATATACGGACGTCAGTAATCAAATTTGACTCAAATTATAAACGGACGTCGAATATCCCACGATTTAAATATATTTTATCTATCTGACATCCGTATAATATTTAAGTTCACAATACTCGCTGCTATGGAACAGGCTCCCTCCTGAAGTTAGAATTGCCACCAACCGTTATGCATTTAAAACGAAACTACGGAATCTTCTCTTTGATAAGTTGAAGGAATTGGCTCATCACTCTCATCAGCTATAGCATAATTATGTATTTATGTATGTAATATATTTATGTATTATATTTATGTGTGTATCATATCTATGAATAATTATATATATCTATAGTATATTTATGGTTAATAATATGTATCTAAATTATTAATATGTATTTAATAGATATCCTATTTTCACCACATGGCTAATGTGCCTACCTCATCTATCTCTGCACCACCAAAAGGTTGACTGGCAGAAAATGCCACTAGGCATTAAGTCCACCTGTGTACTATTTTTGTGCATAAAGAATAAATTTAAAAAATATATATGAATTAACACAATGAAATATACCAAGATAAGATTTTACATGATCCACAAAGATGAAAGTAGAGTATACTCTCTCTTACCACTACACTGTACACAAACAAATGTACCAGCTAATACAAAAACTAAACAAACTAAAATAACTGATTATTTTACAACTATACAACCACCAAAAAAGGTCCAAAATACTATTTGTTTTCGCAGATAAAATTAAGCCAAGAACTACTACAATAATACACCAAAATATAGCAGGCGTAATAAATAAACAAGAGCTTATTGAGGTAGCCATAAATGATTTATCGAATAATATAGGTAATATTGACATTAACTGCTTAACAGAAACCTTTTTAAAACAAGGATCTGAACCCAACCTTAGAATAGGCAATTACAAATTAGCTTTGTTTTTCTCACGCCCTAACCAACGCAGAGGAGGCTCATGCATACTAATAAAGCATGACCTGGCATACAAACATATTAGCAACTTACCACCTTCAGTCCCCCTTCATTTTGAATATAGTGCTAAAGAAATCACTACTTTTAATCTTGTAATAGTATGCATTTACAGAACACCCTCATCCAGCACAAGTATATTCTTAAATAAATTTGAAAAACTCACTGATAAGCTATGCAAAAAGTCTAATAAAACGTTATTATCTGTGTAGATTGGAACATTGATACATTAAAGTAGGTAAAAGGTATCCAGTGAATTACAATCCATACTTAAAACAATAACTTAAAAAGCCACATAACATTACCGACGCGAAAATCATCTTGTTTAGATCAAATTGTAAGTAACGTTCACGAAGGTAAATCTAATATTCATTACCTAGCATTATCTGACCATGAAACTGCCCAATCGTTGACTATCAACAATGAGACCTACAGTGTAAATAACAAATCTTATAACTATCAATACAAAACCATTAGAGATCTTAGCCAGGAAAACATGGTCAAATTCAAAAACTGCATTAATAATTTGCACTTCACTGAGGTATACGAACAACAAAGTACAAATGAAGCATTTAACACCTTCCATGACACTATCACCATGTTTTATACTTTATGTTTCCCCAAAATAACGATAAAAAGTGTAAGTGTAGTCAAACACGTAAAAAATAGAAAACTGACTAAAAATATAAAACGATGTTGTATAAGAAAAAGAATACTATACTTGAAATATCATCTTGATAGACACAATAAAAGACAGAATAAGACAAGGTATAACAATTATACAACAATATTAAAACAATGTATCAACAAAGCGCAACAAATAAACAATCTAAACTTCATTAAAAACGCAAAAAATGCCTGCTCAGCTGCATGGAAAATTATTAAAGAAAACAATAATAAAGCAATAACTAGCGCACACATAGAATCAATAGAATTTAACAAAAAGATCAACACCAAGCCTATTAAAATTTGTAATTTATTTAACAATTACTATATATCACAGTGCAGCAATGTTAAAAAATACGAAGATACAGGCCCACCTAACCATATCACCAAAATATCTCAAAATACTAAGACCCTTATTTCTCACACCAATAGACAACTCTGACACATTAAAGATAATAAACTCCTTAAAAAATACTCATTCTACTGGCTATGATGATATAAGTACAAAGGTATTAAAAACCTGCGCACACTCTTTAGTAGCACCATTAACCTATATCATTAACCTGTCACTCGTAGAAGGTAAATTCCCTGATCGTCTTTAACTGTCAATTGTTAAGCCAATGCACAAAAAAGGAGCCAAAACTAACATCAATAATTACAGACCAATTACACTCATACCTACTATCAAAAATATTCGAGAAAGTTATGTACATCAAAATAAAGACATTTCTAACTTCTTGTAATATCTTAAATAAAAAACCGTTCGGTTTTCGGAAACAAAGCTCCACTGCATTGGCATGTTTTTCTTTAATAAAGCATATTACAGAAGCCTTAAATAATAAATCTATAGTCGCATGTCTGTTTCTAGACATGACAAAAGCTGTTGACTTCGTCTGTCACCAAAAACTGCTCTCAAAGCTCTCAAATTATGGGTTACGTGGAAATGTTTATAACTGGATTGAGAGTTACCTAGAAAATCGAATACAATATGTCGAATTAAACAGAACTTATAAAAATAAACAAAAGCAATACAGATCGATGTACATAATAAACAATTATGGTACGCCCTAAGGGAGTATTTTAGCCTCTCTTTTGTTTCTGTTATACATTAACGATTTCCCGGATGCAATCAACCAGGAAATTATACTATTTGCTGATGATACAACAATACTAATTAAAGATAAACATAAACTTAATCTAGAAATAAATATAAAAGCGACACTCAATAATGCCATAAGCTGGCTTAATTAAAACAACCTTAAGATAAACATGACAAAATATTATTCAGTTCCAAACATATGCAACAAATCTAAATTAAATCATAATGACACGCACATAAACGTTGTTGATAATTGCGTATTTTTTGGTATCAGGGTCGATAAATATTGTAATTGGAAACCTCATTTAGAAAAACTAGTCAATAAAATAGATCGATTTATAAATGTTTAAAAAAAGTTAGACTGACAGTAAACATTAATGCTGCACTATCTGCATACCATGCTTACGTATCCTCCCTGCTCAGATACGGCATTGTTGTATGGGGTAACTCGGTTGAAGTTGACAGAGTTCTTATAACCCAAAAGAAGTGTATTCGAGCAGTATGTGGAGTCGATACACTGACAAGCTGTAAACCTCTATTTAAAAAACACAAGATTTTACCTGTTCCATGCTTATACATATTAGAAATAGGTTTACTAGTAAAACATCATGCTGAATAGTTTTTAAAATTTGATGATACATAACTGCCATCTATTAAATTGGAATTATTTAGAAGAAATGCATACTGTATGGCAATTAAAATATATAACCATATTCCGCTAAGTATCAAAATGTTACCTATATCCCAATTTAAAAAACAACTTTTTAATATACTATTAAATAAAACTTATAATAGTGTCAAGGAATATCTAGAAGATAAGGCCCTAGGCAACTAATATTATCACCGATGCATATTAGTAAAATGTTATATTGTTTCATGTGCCACTCATTGTTATGTTTCTAATATATTTGTTCTTTATATTCCCATGTAGTACCCGTTTACTGCACTCAATTCGCACGCTCCAAGGGGCAGAATATGCTGTAACCAACCATTTATAAACACCTGTTAATGTACCATTTTCTTGCGAATAAATGAATTATTATTATTATTCGTAAGTGTCTCTGTTACACGGCTATTCTTCTAACATTTAGTGTTAAAAGAATAACCGGACCTTTGGGAGGCTTACACGGGGATATGGATCCAATGCGCAGAGGCCCGTAGAGAGCTTTAATCTAAAATGGGATGGGACACATGCAGCGGAGCCTCCACAACTGCACTACTGAGAACAGCTATGGACTAGCCGCAGCATATGTAAGACTATTGTTATATGTGGAGCCTTATTTAATTGGTTTATGGGATTGGGTGTTTGATGGACTTGTATTTTTTATGGATGAAAAATGGCACCTGCCAGTAATACTCTAATAGTATCCGTCCGGATGGCAGGTGGTGACTCGCCAACTCACTGGATGGGCCCTCTCTTAACAGCCGCCCAAAGCAAACAAACTCTGCCATAGAGGCAGCCAGAGGGAAACACCGGTCCGAGTGGCTAGGGGTGGTGAGCGGTGCGGCAGCGGCACCGGTTTCACCATCGCGGGTCTCGTTACAACGGAGACTCGGAGCGTGTTTCCCCGTAGTTACGCCCTTGAGAATGACACTTCCACCCCCGAGCTGGTAGCTCTTGCGGATCCCTCTGGCCGGCCGACCAAGGCAAGCCAGTGTTGAGAGTCCTGCGGGTGCTCTTGGAAATCCACTCCGACCAGCCAGTAAAGGCAAGCTGGAGACGAGGCCCTGACCGACTCTCTCAAAGCATTCGGGACCGCAGTGTCGCCACACACATTCAGCTCGCCACAAAGCTGCCCTGCGGTTGTAAGGTTTCTTTTCATCTTGTAATACATTTTTTGTTTATATTACTCGATGAAGGTGATGTTTGAAAGCTGTTATTATTATTATTACACCATTTTACGTGGAGAGCATGAAAACGGTGGCTTTTTTTAGGTTAGCAGTACCCTAATTAAGCATCGCCTAATTAAGGGGTGCATAGGGGTTCCACCAAGATCTTAGGGCCCAAGCCAACCTCACCTGCAAGTGGTGCACCTGCCGATCAACGGACGAGGCTCTGGCAAACAAAATATCCCGATAAGCGGCAATAGGCTCGCTACCTATTACGTGGGATCAAAACACTGGCGAAAAGTGGGCGTTTAATATGCCTCTGCCTACCCCTTCGGGGAAACCAGCGTGAGTCTATGTATGTATGTATAATTAAGCATCATAAACCAACAACATTTTTATATACGTATTTAGACATACAAAATTAAAATCATGAAAATTTACGATATTGTAACGTTCGTTTACTTGAAGTTTTATATTATGTTCGTATACTAGTATACGACTGTATACTTGTAGTCGTATACTCGTAGTCGTATACTACGAGTATACGGACGTTACAATATCGTAAATTTTCAAACTATTTTTCATTGGGATATTTTTAACAGCGTATCAAAAATGTTATGTAACACACTAAAGTGAGTTACGCAAAAAAACTTTATTATTTCACTAAAATACTGACTTGCACACTAAAATACTATTTGTACACCAAATATGATGATCTTTTTACAAAATATCATTTGATATGAAAAGTTTCGTCCGCTCGGGAAACTTATCCACTCAGAAAACTTAATAGGTTATGTTAGGTTCTGTTGTGACCCTGCTCCCAAAAATAGGAGCCCTGCGAAGCAGCAGGGCTCCGTCAACTTAGCTTATGCGTGCAATTAGTATTTTTGGTGGAAAATTAGTATTTTTGACTAACAGTTAAATACAACCCTTTTTCATTTAACACCCTGGACGTCAAATGATACATAGTGTCAAACTTGTAACGAAATTTTATTGTGGTTAAGCGTATGCTGAGGCTCGGGTGACGCCACGCAGGGTAGATCCGATTATTTAATACCTGAACATACTTACAGCTGCGTATGCTGCGGCTCAGGTGCAATGTGGACATGCGTCTGTTCTGCTCTGGCAGAAGCTGACTTTGTAACTCAGTGCAGTTGATGCAGATACACTGCATCAACTGCACTGAGTTACAAAGTCATACGCATATCTACGTAAAAGCATACGCTTAGCCTCAAACTTCCATATCTGTAATAATTTGCAAGTTTTACAGGTATTTAGATACATACGAGTATACGGACGTGGCAATATCGTAAAAGTTACAAACTATTAATCATTTGACATCTTGGACGTCAAATGACAGATATTTTGAAACTTCTAAGACATTATAACGTCCGTATATTTATTTATTTAGGAAAGCTTACAGACTAATAACAACACATTTAATTAAATAAAAAAGAAGTTGCTAATTACAAGCTACCACATATAAATGCAATGTAACAAAGATTAATTACATCAGTTACTGTTGTAAGTATACCTACTTGCTAAATCATACAATAAATACAATGTTGCAGCCATGTTCCGCCATAAAAAAGTAACTAAAAATGAGATTCATAATACACAAGTTAGTATAATTATATATTATTATAACAAAAAAAGTCAAGAAAATAATAATGAAAAGGTACACAGGAAAAAAACCGCAATCTAGGCTATATATGCCGATCGCTGCTAAAGAAGTCACAATTTATAAGTTTTTTTTATTTTTGGTCAAGTTAGTGCAGAATAAATCCAAATCTAATTTCCGTGGAATTTGATTAAATGATTCGGCGCAACGTAAAAGAAAAGAGTTCCGTCTGTATTTCGTTGTAGCAAAGGGAACGTGTAAGATCGGACGTTGTCGAAAAACTAATTGATTCATTCCAAGCTTGATGTTACCCATCAACTCAAGGCAATCAATCGTGTCATTGGCTATGTTTATAATGGTTCTTCTGAGTTCCAGAAGTAAAATATGATACCGTTTACAACGCTCGTTATAGTCAATAGAATATTGATTCGCTTTAAAATCTAAGTATCGCAAAAACTTTCTTTATACACCTTCAATGCATGATATATATACCTGGTATTGAGGGTTCCATACCTGTGGCGCATATGCTAGATTGCTACGTACGTACATAGGCACAGTACAAAACGATTACTGTCTTAAGAGACCGAAAACATGAAGACGTAATGAGAGTAAGTAGAGTTCGTAATGTGATTGATGTGCATATCGAATAAAAGCTTTGAGTCCATGATAACACCAAGGTCTTTAACGTAGTCAACTTTCCTAATAAACTTATCATGAAGTTTGTAATCCGATCCTATGGTAAGTTTTTGACGACTAAATGTTATGTAACAACACTTTGCGATATTTAACTGTAGTTTGTTAAGTGTGCAACTGTGCAGTATGCTACAAATTTATCAAGGTCGTTTTGGAGTTTCCCTACATCCGATGCATCGTTAATAATTTTGTGAATGTTCATGTCATCCGCGTATACATAGAAGTATATAAGAATTTAGGAAACAAGAATTTATATCTCCAGTGAATAGAGTAAACAATAGTGGGGTCAAAAGCAAACCCTGAGAAATTCCAGATGGGATTGAACACCAACCGAGAATTGAGAATTGAGAGTGATTTTCTATGTACGAGCTGAACCAGCGGTACAAATTACCATGTATGCCGGCAGCAAAAAAATCTGTAACAGTATTTTGTGGTCAATTCGGTCAAAACAGTTTTGTTAATCTGTATAGATCACTACACACACAATCTACCTAACTAACCTTTAGATATAAAATCATGAGATAGGATTAGATTTGATGTAGTGGATCGGCCGCATAAGAACCCATGTTGCTCAGCACCAAATGATAATATAAATAATACGTTCTAGTACTTTAGAAAACAAACATAACTTTGAGATTGGACGATAATTCTCTACATTAGATTTATCACCTTTTTTAAATACTGGTGTAATGAACGCCGATTTTCATTTTAATGGAACTAAACCTTCTGTTACCGACCTATTATAAAAAGCATGCAGAGCAGTAAAACCAAACTATCGGCTAAACTTGTTATAAATAATGGAGGGATGTAATCTGCCCCACCAGATTTAGTAAGATCCAAACCTTTTAAATATTTCATAACCTTTCCAGGAGAAAAATGTATTGTACTGATGTAATTTGTGCTTCTGCTGTTACCATTTAAAGTACTATACTCAAGTAGACAAGGCATATTGTCTACTTCTGGTTCCTGAAAAGTTGATCTAAAATATATTGCGAATTAATTACTAATTTCTAGACCCATATTAGCTGATACATTCTTATTATATAGTACAGTGTACTAGGCAGTGAGGAGGTATTTTATCTACTTTTAATAAAAGACCAAAAGGCCCTGGGGTTATTTAGGTTTGTGTATTCTACGTTAGTAATGTATTCGTCAAAACAAGTTTGTTCTAAGTCCACAGCTCGCCGGCGTAATGAAGATACCGTTAGATAGTCACTCATGTTACCATACAATTTAAACCTCCGGTGGTACTTTGACATTTTTTTACCACTTTTATAAGGCCTGAACTATACCAACGCGGATGAGAAGTTTGCCTGATAGATGTCATAGGTATAAATTTATCTCTGAGAGAATATAATCTGTCGTAAAAATGTTTAACTGACTGTTCCAACGGCTCAGTGCATAACAATAAATGTCAGTCTGTTTTATTAAGAGCAGATTTAATTGCATCGTAGTTACCCTTATGGACAAGATATTTTGAAGTTATTTTGTCTGCAAACCGATGAATTTCTACAAAACCTACCTCCACAATCAAAGGTTTATGGTGCGGGTCTACGGGGATAACCAACGGGTCATCGCACTCCGCAACGCTTAAGAAGTCAGAGATCAAGTTAATCACAACTGTTTTATTACACATTATAATAATATTACAATGTTTTACTAATAAATGCTAAAATATACTTATTAAAATATAATTGCAGTCACTTATTACGCTATAGCGGGTATTAAGTAAAAACATCTTCTTCTGCCTGCCCTGGTCTCATATTACTTGGGGTCGGCGCAGAATGTCTTTCTCTTCCATTCTCTCCAATCAGACGTCATCTCATCATTCACTCCCTTTTCATCCATGTCTCCACTCACACAATCCATCCATCTTTTCTTTGGTCTTCCTCTTGCCTTATATCCCTCAACTCTCATCTTCATCACCTTTCTAGTCACATGATTTTCATCCCTCCTCATTACATGCCCATACCAGGATAGACGATTTTCTTTCAGCTTTACTTGCACCAGTGCAACTTTAAAAACATACGATTTTTCAAATGGACACAGTCAAACACAGGGCACTTCAATCATACAAATACGAAGAGTGACAAAAGCCGGTACGGCCGGACAGTGATTAGTCATAACGGGCAATACGATGCGCAGAATTATATACACTATGTGGCTTAAATTATATCTGTCTAAAAAAGTTAGTAAAATGTTTTTAATAGAAAAATAACAAGGCAGTATGTACATCGATAGACTTAGTTGGAATACGTGAATAGCACAACTCAACCAATAGTATCTCGCACAAGAACATTATTAAGAGATTGTAATATAATTGACAAATAATCATACGATTCTTGCAAGGTCCATTTCTGACTTCACTATAATCACGTGCGATGAATCGGTTTTCTTTTTTTTTCTTGGCGTGCTTGACCCAGACGTAACGAAAGTCCTTATTTGCGGCTGCCTTCTTTGTTTTCGATAAAAGCAATTTATTTTCAAGTGTGGGGTGATCATTGACATGTATTTTCTGATTGCCCGTCAAACCTATGCGTCTTACTGTCAAAGGACTGCTTTTGGATGCTTGTCTAGCTGCTGCAATAGAATCCTCTTTCACGTAGCGATTACAGAAACTCACTATAATCGGTTTCGCACGCTCCTTTTCACGGGTCGGTACTCTTGTTATAAAGTTGACTTGGGTCTTGTTAACAGCTTAGTAGCTTATCTGATAACCAAGACTCGAGAGCATGTTGAACAAATTTTCGTTGTTTGGTTGAGGAACGCCTTTGATTTCCACGTTGTTCATACGCGCCCACTCACGTTCATACGCGGAGTCAGTACCCTTAAATAAACTGAAACTGGTCTAGATAAGCGGACAAGCGACCGGTCTCCGCTTACTAGTCTAACCAGATGTGACTTAATATCAGCTTTTCCTCAGAGCGACTGCCGTTTGACCTACGCAACCCAAAGGGATAGCGGTATTACATGGTTTAGACCAATAACAACAGTTATTTAAGGGTACTGACGCCGCGTAGCGACTGTCAACAACTGTTCACGAGAGCCAAGAGTGATGGTTTAACATGCTCGCCGAGGCACGAGGCGAGCGATAATTAACAATTAAATACCAAATAACTCCGAAAAGTCAGTAGCGCGCGCGGTGGTTTCGAACTCCCCGCACGGCAGTCTGTTGGTATATCCTACTGTCTAGTGGCTATCGTTGCCTGCTTTTTGGTTATTTAAGTTTTTTTAGTTAAATCATGATGGGGAAGCTGTCCTCATTAGATTTAATAACACACGGCAATGAATTGTCATAATATAAACATAAAAAGTCAAAATATAACATAAAATTAGTACAATTAGAAGACAATAATATTCTTCAAGATCTTAAAATAAAATGGGTTTCATCTCATGGCTATCTAAGGTTGTTAGTCAAAATATGATAAAATAAACTTTTGTTTAAAAAACGTGTCGACATAAATAACCTCCATTTTAGAATCAAATCAAAATGTAACATCACAATGTCAGCAATAGTTACGAATTGACGAGCTCTCTATTAAGCTGAACTATTTTATATATCACAATAGTGACGAATACACTCCAGACGTGAATTGATTTGATGAAAACAATAATTTAGGGGTTTTCCAAGGCAGCGGCACAATACCATATATATATGCATTATTGCGTGTTTAATAAAGTTATTAAGTATTTTTTTATAAATTAACTCCCTTGGAGTTCCAGTAGAGGCAACGAAGAATTGAGAACGAAGAAATAAGATGCGTGTGATATAAAAACATGAGAAATACGGCTTAGTAAGGTAAAAAAAATGAATTTTACAAAATACAGATCTTATATACGGGTATACGTAATCCTTAGGTATTCCGTTTCTTTTCACTTCGATTGTTTTTCCAGACATTTCGCTTAAAAAGGCAGACGCTACATCACATATCAACTGAAAACGTGTAAATACTTACTCACAAATAGTGAATAAAATAACCGATACATAGAATCCTGCAAATTCAGATCTATTGTGTGCACGAAGTGGCAACGTAGCAATGAGAGCTTTCGTTGGACGTCACATACGGCTAGCAATGAACGTATAGAATAAAGACGAAAGCGCCACTAGTTTTTGCGACGAAAATCAACGGAACTACGAAAATATTCTGTGCAGCAAGATTGGAAGAAAAATGACGTCCAATTTATTTTTCATATTTTGACTTTTCTAGTATCAGGCGGACATTTCGCAAGCATTGCACGTAGTCTCCTATTTGACGTCCGATATACGGACGACTCAAGCAGGTGGACGCCACATTAGATGCAAAAATGGCCATAGTGGACGTACAATAGATTACGGGATATATATATATATATATATATATATATATATATATATATATATATATATATATATATATATATATATATATACATCTTTTATTATCTGAACGATTTAACTGTACCAATAAATCGTTTGTGTGTCCCCACAATATACGTATATTGATTCAGATAACACTTGTATGTCCCCACAATTTACATTGATTCGGATAAAACTGTGTGATCTGTTGGTATTTAATCTTTGTTTTGTAATTTATTAAGGATTAGAATAACAGACAGCAAACACTTTTTCCGTTTTAAACTATCAGCTTTCAATGCACCATTTTGTCCGGACCGTTTATCTGTTTAATTGATTCTAGTTGAACTGAACTGTGGTCGGCTTTTACACACCCCGCGATTTATTTGAACAAACGGACTATACAATAAACTCGTTCAGATTAAATGGTTAGAAGATAGATAGGGTTTGTAGTTTCAATAATTTATGACTTTCTAATTTTTATTTCATTCCGGTTATAAATTTTAGGTAAATTAGGTCTAATCTTGCCTTATCATCATCGTCCTAGCGTTATCCCGAATGCGTTCAAGACTTACTCCTAGAAGCCCGGGATCCGCTTACTAGTCCAAACACATATAACAGAACTAGAGGATGCCTGATGATTATTTAAGGCTACCGCTCCGCGCCCGTCGCTCATAGCGCGATGTTATATAACCTATAGCCTTCCTCGATAAACGGGCTATCTAACATTGAAAGAATTTTTCAAATCGGTCCAGTAGTTCCTGAGATTAGCGCGTTCAACCAAACAAACAAACTCTTCAGCTTTATATATTAGTATAAGATTAGTATAAGATAAGATATCAGCTTTTCAACAGAGCGACTGACGTCGACCTTACCGTTACGTTACCCAGAGGGACAGTGATATTCCATGGCTTAGACCAGTACCCATTGTTTAATTTGAGGGTATTGACGCCCCGTTATCACTTTCAAAGATCTTCATGAAAGCTGGGACCGCCGGTTTAACGTGCTTTCCGAGGCACGGAGCGAGCCATAATAAATTATTTAATACCGTGGATTCGGATCTGATACCGTCTGTCTGACATCTCCACTAGGCTATCGCTGCCTAATCACGCATTTTATCTATTTTATATAGGTAACTACTAATCATAATAATCGTATGTATAATGTAATTTTATTGTACTCGTCTGGCAATATACGTGCGCAAAAATACTACCGATTATTAACTCTATACTTATAACTAAAATAGCGGCGATAGCCCAGTGGTGTACGTAACGGGCTGCCGAGACGATGGTCGCGGGTTCGACCTCCGGTTACTTGGTATGTGGATTAGTCAGAGGTATGTGCCCGGGGCACACACCTCCGACTTTCGCAAGTTATGTGTGTATAAAAAATGTTAATTATCGCTCACTTAATAATGTGCCCGGTAGATGACAATAGGCTCGCCCCCTATTACAGTGGGACCGAAACATAACTGGCGAGTGTGGGTGTATAATACACCTCTGCCTACCACTTCGGGGATAAAAGGCGTGAAGTTATATGTTATGTTATAATTAATAATTATAATAAAACCAATTTGAAGTCGGCGAGTTGAGAGTAATTCAATAATACCTCTCAAAAGACGTATAAAATAACTTTACCTATAATTTTTTTTTATTTTTTTATTTTATTCAATGTTTCAAATTGGGGACGTGAAAGGGATTTATGACGAGTATATTTTAGCCGCCGACGCAGAATAGAGCTGAAAAAAGATTTGTAGGTTGTTCCAAGTTTATTGGATGGCATCGATTTATTGGTCGTATCTATGGCAAAACTTCGAGTTTTGGATTGCGCAGTGACCAGGCGTTGTCTAGTGAGCCAAATCGTTGAATTTTTGTCGTTTTGGCGTTTCTTGTCAAACAAGGCCAAATCTGAGTTGATCAATTCCGCAGGATGACGAGAAATACCGGAACTCTTAAAACTGTACCAAGTATTTTTTTCTTCAGTTACAGGATTTAATAAATAAATAATGGTTAATCACCTAAAGTGAAAAAAATTACCCTTCTGCGCCTTTGAGATGACAGTTTGTGAAACTGTCTGTTCTTCCTAGCCAAGGACAAGAAATACGCTTGGAATCTCAAGCAGCAAGCTAACCTAATTTGGGATATACATATATTATTAGATTCACACCTAGTGTTACTAGCAGAGCGAGCTGGTTATGGTTACTTTTCTTTATTCTGTGGAAACGGTTAATCTTATACTACTAGAGTTTGTTTGTTTGTTTGTTTGGTTGAATGCGCTAATCTCAGGAACTACTGGTCCAATTGGAAAAAATATTTCAGTGTTAGATAGCCCATTTATCGAGGAAGGCTACATAAAATCACGCTATGAGCGACGGGAGCGGAGCAGTAGCCTTAAATAACGCGGGTCTGACCGCGGGCATCATGGAATACAGAGCGGGCATCGTCTCGTAAGTGATAAATATGCGGTCTAAGACTCAAGTTAATAATCACTCAGAAATGAATCACCTATCACTTCAAGTAGCAATATTCGAGGGACATGTCTTTTATGTCTACATTCGGTGAGATGAATGAAGACCCCTGAAAACCTTATTACTGGCAACTTAGGTTGATGAACCTCATCGTCATCATCAGCCTTTAACAGTCCACTGCTGGACTAGGCCTCTCCTTTGAAAGGAGGAATTGGCCTACTATACCACGCTGGCCAGACTGGTTGGTATAGGGTTTGTCACAGATGAGATAAGTATCAGATAGAGCGCATTCGTCCAAATAAGTGTGGCACGTTGACAGCTATGTGTGCGTGACTTTGGCGACTGGCACTGTACGGACACGCACGTCTATGTGTGTGTAAAGTTGCCAGATTATGAATAATCTCCCAGTATTTTGCATATAGTTATGTAATATTCTTATATTCATTTGCGGTTTTGAAGAATTTACCATGGATTTAATTAATGCTTTTATAAATACATTTCTTAAATGTAGGTACCAAATTAAGTTTTAACTACTTCGTAAATCTGTATATATAAAATTCTTGCGTTACTGACTGACTGACAGACAAGCTACAGCCGAAACTACTCGGCGCACGAAGCTGAAATTTAGCATGTATGTTTCTTGGGAACCGTAGGGGTGCACTAAGACGGGATTTCTCGAAATTCCCACGGGATCGGGCAAAACGAGAAATACGAAAATATGTGCGTGCGAAGCCGCTGGCGTCGATTAGTTGAGAAATAAATAGTATGTATGTACACACGGCACCAAGTCAAGCTAAACAGTTGCTGTACGATTTTGATACTTATTCCCTACGCCATAAGTATGTATGTACACACGGCGCCAAGTCAAGCTAAACAGTTGCTGTACGATTTTGATACTTATTCCCTACGCCTTAAGTATGTATGTACACACGGCGCCAAGTCAAGCTAAACAGTTGCTGTATGATTTTGATACTTATTCCCTACGCCATAAGTATGTATGTACACACGGCGCCAAGTCAAGCTACACAGTTGCTGTACGATTTTGATACTTATTCCCTAAGCCATAAGTATGTATGTACACACGGCACCAAGTCAAGCTAAACAGTTGCTGTACGATTTTGATACTTATTCCCTACGCCATTAGTATGTATGTATACAGGGCGCCAAGTCAAGCTAAACAGTTGCTGTACGATTTTGATACTTATTCTCTACGCCATAAGTATGTATGTACTCACGGCGCCAAGTCAAGCTAAACATTTGCTGTACGATTTTGATACTTATTCTTTACGCCATAAGAACGGTGCAAAGGTCAAAGTGTATAAGCTTGACGAGTAGCAGGGTGTACACGAATATTTGGATCGTTTGGGGATCGAACTCAAAACAATATTATGTAAGGTATATACTAATGGAAATTGAAATTCTATTACTATATTTATGAGAAAGAAGATATATCTACAATATACTTTTATAATACGGTAATGTATTTTTCAGTAACATGACAATCATTATCACATAATCAATTGACAAGTGCATTTTCCCTAATTCAGGCAGAACGGCGTCGACAAAAACTGGCAACACTTACATATTTCTTGCACAAATACGAATTTTATCGAAATTAAATTAGGAAACAGTCAAATTATCAATAGTTACCTGTGAAAAGATATTCCATTTTCCTGTTTTTGTTTTTAGGAACAACTTTTACAGTGTTTAAGAACACAAGACGGCATTTTGAGAATTTAAAAGTTGAAGTGATCGTGACGCGTGAACTGTACGATGCGTCGTAGCGCACTGAGACGAGTTTGTATTCGCTTTTCAATTTTGTATTTGCTTTAGTGGCCGCACGCAACTGTGCCGCGCGTTCCATCTGATACTAATTCTCTCATCTGTGGGGTTTGTATCAAGTTTTCCTTCTCTTACAGTGCTGTTCTCTGCATAATATGCTCCCTTTGTCGGCTCTTACGACACCCATGGGATGATATGGGGTGGTGACATTCTGTATTCTTAATCCGTCACCACCCGGACGATGAACCTCAGGCAAATCTATTTTAAAATAAGAAATACCTTTTTGTTTTCTTTTGCGTCAGTAATGCTAAAACGACTCACTCATAACCTCTAGTTAAGCCTCTACTCATGTTTGTCGCTTATCACGTCCTTTGCCCCGCTAGTGAAAACAATAAAAAATAAAACCATACGCTGCGCAGGCAATTAACGGCCAGTATTTTCAGTAATTCAAGTGTCCAACGACGCCCAAGTCCTCTTCAATATAGTCATTCAGCCGTCTGGCACGCCACTGGAATCGATAATGAACTGAACATCGTGCCAGGTGCAACCAATAGTCCATAACTATAGTACTTTTAAATGGACTACTTTTTGGATAAGTAGTGTAAAATGATTTTCGTGTGTTTTGTTTTGGAAATCTTCATTGTACATATGTTTTGTAAGAAGAGTAAATGTTGCTAAAATAATCTAACATTCTCTGTTTAATAAAGCTAACTTTAAACGATTTTAAACTTTCGCGATTATTATACATTATTCAAGGTTATATAGCGGGTCTTACTCGCGATAAATAATATATTTATGGCATAAATACCTCGGTTTTTGCCGAAACGTTGGCAAATACCGAGGTATTTATGCCTTAAATATATTATTTATCGCGAGTAAGACCCGCTATATAACCTTGTATAAAGCAAACTTTATAAAAATAAAAAATGTTTTGTTACATAACCACATATCAAATTTTGTATCATCTACCTATATAGTCAGCTTCAATAGCTGCGACTATTGGTAGCGGTACAGCGGCGTGCCGCGCGACACGTCGCGCGACCAAAACAAATGTATGAATTAGTACGGCGCACGCCACACGGCGTCGAGTGGCAGTCGCGGCGACTAGCGCCGGAGCTGAGTCAGTATAAAATGTTTTAGTTCATTTCTCCGCGAGTATGATATTATTCTTAGAATTTTTAGTTGGGCTAGCTATTTGGAACGTCTGGATGATATCTATATCTACATAAATGTATACAGTATAAATAAAATTAAAGTGTCTGTCTGTGATTTCAAAATACCTTAAGATTTTAGAAGTGCATATACCTAGTTAGATCACACTTACCTACATAAGCTTTTCCGTATTTTAACTCAAAACTCGAGTTACAATACCTAGAAGCGTCGGCTCAGTACGCATTCAGTAGGTACCTACAGAATGTATACCGTGGCCAAGCCGTAATCATGACGAATTGAATAAATGGGTGATACTTATTTCGTCTTCGCTCACGTTAGACACGCTCTGGCATCCGTTCCGTGCAGTCGCATTCGCGCGCACGCTCGCTCGCTACCGCTGTCGTCCTACATACGATAAACGTTTACACGTTTTTTCGTATACAATAACGATTGCTGTGGCAACTCACACGGTCCTTTTTAGGATAGTGTAGCTGTCGTAACAAGCGTTATAAATCGTGTTTCTACGAACATTTAAACAAAAGTCCTCCTGTTTCTATAAACATTTATAACAAAAGTCTTGGCCCCTTCAGGGATAAAACCAGTGTTGTGCCTGGTCGCCCGGTTGATACCTAACGGTGTTAACGAAGCCGGGTGGGTGTAGACCCGACACACCTGCGGAGCCCCTTCAGGGCTACGTAAAAGTCGGCTGGGGTTGGATCATTCGGCCTTGGGGTGTCTCCTAGTCGAACCCAACCATCTCCTCCCCACCTACCTATTTTCCTTATCCTATTCTTTGGTGTGCAGTTTGGGTGCCGGCCTACTCAGGCCCATACCACCCCGGCACCAAAGCAGCTAGGAACCCTTTTGCACATTGAGATTGGTGAAGGGAGTACAAGCTTAGGGCTCACTAATTAAGTACACATCCCCCCCTTACCACCCCCGGGTCGGGAGGGACATTCACAACCACACCTCGGGCTATTCCCGCTCGAGACCATATAGGGAAACAAGTTAGGTATACAACGCGTTCACAGCGCGCTGTTGTGTGTTTCGCGCCAAAACCGGCGACCGTTAGGGAGTTAGCGCGTTCGACCCGCGCCACAGAATAATTAATAGTACTAACGTACAGAAGCTTCACTTTTCAAACCAATTTATTGAAATTACGACTCTTGGTACTAAGCAATAAAGTTCAATTCAGCTCGCATAAGCACTCAGTGCCTAATGCGATATTAACCTAACAGTTTCCGTTCTTTTCTAACACATAACGCTGTCGCTGTCTGGCGCGGAGTGGCGCGCTAGGGTTGTCGACTTGGCGCTGCTACTATATTTATTCATCGTCTATCTACCTACTTGACCACGTACCTAATAATAAATAATTATCCTATAAGTATCCTATCCCATTATTGGAGCTAGTAGAACAAAAGCACAAAAATTCTGGTCGTTTACATTTTTACTATACAAATTCTTAGTTATTTCCTAAACGCGTGGATCGATTTACATGATTTAAACAGATAAAATGGTATTTGAACTAAATCTTTCATTTGACACCATAATCGTTGAGATATCTCAACAAACAAAAAATCAAATTTTCAAGTTGCTCTCGTAATATAAATAAAATCAAATTTTCAAGTCGCTTTCGACACACAGTTAATTAAGCAATACTTTGCATTAGACTTGTGATGACACATTTTTGATGTTAAAGGCGTTTAAGTTTATAATTTGAACAGTGTATGAACACGGCGCGTGAGAATACGGAGCGGTCGCACTCGTTGCGTGACGTCTAATGTGAGCGGCGCGCGGCAACCTACTAAATCCAACCACGTCGACGTGGTCGGCCGAGGTACTTGTAAGTTTGTACCTAAAATGCGAAGTGCGCCCGGCCTGCCCGCGCTAATAATAGTAGGTATTGTTATTACTTGTCTGTTCCGTTTGTAAGTTAGGCGTAGTTCTCGCGACGCGTGTCGCTTATAATAAGTCAGCCGACAGTCTATTTATATTTAGGATTATAGTGCGCTTAGCGACTATATAGCTATTGTAGTGTAGTTAATAAGTTAGTAAACTTACACTCCGGTCACGATGGCCGGAGTGTTAAGTTTAGACATGATTCTCGCCGAACCTAGGGCCGTATCCTTCCTCAAGGAGTTATTTGGGGATGCCATACAGGCACCTGTAGGACCGCAGTCGCGTATCAGCGCGGCCCGCCCGCCTTCGCCGACTTCATCGGCTAGATCGCGCTCTCGCAGCCCGCTGCCGAGTATGCACGCTACCGACTCCGAAGCCACCATCAGCCGCCCATCTAGCGCTCAGAGCGAGATGGACGTGACGGTGTGTGGCTCGGACGAGGAAGAAGAGGAGTCTGGTAGCGAGTCGACAGACTCGTCAGACGTAACCTCAGTCCCAGACGAGGACTTCACCCTCGTTGAGGGCAAAAAGCGCCGCCGAGCGGCCAAGTCAAAGCCGAGCAAGGCGGCTAAGCCGGCCAAGACGGCTAAGACTTTGGCGCCTACGCCAACAAGCTCGCGGCCAGGACACAGCCGTCCAGCCACACCACGACCCAAGACCCCCCAGCCCCCATCAGGGGCCCCCCCGACAAAGCCCCCAATGCCTCCACCCCTGTTCATACAGGACAAGGCAAAGTGGCTGGCAGTGTCCACCTGGTGCAATGAGCACCAAGTTAACTACACCAGCGCCAGATCCACCCAACAGGGGATCAAAGTACAGATGGCCACGTCCCAGGACCACCGCGCGCTGACCAAAGTGTTGAAGGAGAGGCAGATCTCCTTCCACACCTATACCCTCCCCGAAGAGCGGCTCCTCCGAGCCGTTATTAGGGGAGTACCGAAGGAGCTGACGACCGAAGAGGTCAAGGCTTCCTTGCTCCAGGAGCAACTGCCTGTGCACGAAGTGCACCGCATGACTAAGGCGAGGACGCGTGAGCCATACGACATGGTTCTCGTCGTGCTCGACAAGTCAGAGGCCGGGAAAGCCATCTTTAGGCTGACCTCGATATGCCACCTGTCTGGCATAAAGGTCGAGCCTCCCCGGCGCAACAGCACTATCAGTCAGTGCCACCGATGCCAGCTGAATGGGCACTCGGCGCGTAACTGTTTCGCGCGGCCTAGGTGCGTCAAGTGCCTAGAGGACCACGCAACCGCCGACTGCAAGCGCCCCAGGGACAAGGCGCTTTGCGAGGACCCTCCCGCATGCGTATTGTGCGGGCAGCTGGGTCACCCCGCGAACTACCGCGGGTGTCCCAAGGCACCGCGTGCCACTCGACCCGCGGCGAAGGCACCTCAAACGCCCGCACGCAAAGTCCTCCCGGGGCCCCCGGCCCCAGCCCCCGCCCGGCCCTCTGGCCCGTCTCAGCCTTCAGCTCAGCCTTCAGCATGGAACACGCCTTTAGCGTTCCCGTCATTGCCATCTCGCCCGCATGCTCCCCTCGCGCAAACAGCTAGGCCCGCAACAATCAAAACCCCTACACCCGCGTTAAAGGTGGCCCAGCTCACAACTAACCCACGCCCGGCGACGGTACCGGTACTCGTTGCCAGCCCCAACTCCCCCCAGGTTGAAGACGACTTCAGCCTGGTCGCTAGATTCGCAGCGCTCGCGAGCAACGCTGATATTAGCGCCATCGCGGCGGAGCTTAGGCGCGCTCAAGGCAACTTAAACGCCATGTTAGAAATACGTTTTAGGTACGCGTACGTATTTCAGTCATTTGAAAACTTTAGGGCTTAGTAATGGATAGGCACACTATAGGCAGAGTCAAACCACGATCACTCAAGGTAGGGTTTTTCAATGCTAATAGCATTGCATCGCAACGTGATGAAATAGGCACGTTCCTTAGGGACCATCAGACAGATATACTACTCGTGCAAGAGACTTTCTTAAAGCCAGCACACAGAAACCCTAACATTGCTAACTATTGTTTAGTGCGTAATGATAGGCTGAACTCGCCCGGTGGGGGCACTCTGATATATGTATACCTATGGATCCGCCAACCTTGGAGTACATTGAGGCCTCGGTCTGTCAACTCGCCATGACAGGGCACCCATCTATTACCCTGGTATCTGCTTACCACCCACCATCGTCTAGCACTTCACACAACCCTAAGAGGCTCCTGAAAAAAGATCTTCAGGCCCTCCTGGGGCTAGGCGACTCGGTTATCGTGGCGGGCGATCTGAACGCCAAGAACGCCCGCTGGGGCTGTCAAGTGACTAACCCACGCGGCACGATACTCGAGTCACTCTCTGAGTCGCTTAACTATGACATTATAACGCCGCTCGAGGCGACACATTATCCTGATAACGTGACGCACAGACCTGACATACTAGACGTGGCCCTTTTAAAGAACATAAGTTTACGCTTGTGTTCGGTAGAAGTGTTACACGAGTTAGACTCCGACCATAGACCGGTCCTGTTAGACTTTGCACCCAGAATAGGGCCCATAGACACAGGGCACAGGCCGACTAAGCTGGTCACTGACTGGGCACGACTCGGGAAAGAACTCGTGTCGTCCTCGCCAGTGCTCAGAGAGCAGATACCACTAGACGCCAATCAAATGGGGGTCAATGACACACTAAAAGCGGTCGATAGCTTCACGAGTCACGTGCAATCGTTAATTAACGATTGCTCACGGCAGGTACCCGAGACGGGCGACCGACGATGGAGCCTGCCCGCTGACGTACGTGACTTGTTGCGGCGTAAGAACGCAGCGATTTGTGCCTACGACCGATACCCGACTGAGTCCAATCGCTTCACTATGCGCTCTCTACAGCGTGACGTCAAGTCGCGTATTAAAGAGATGCGTAACTCTCGATGGGAAACTACACTTAGCGAGCTAGAACCCACTCACCTCGCCTTCTGGCAGCTATCTCGTCCGCTCTCTAAAGATGTCACCAAGACCTGTTTACCACCTCTAAACAGGCCTAATGGTCCACCGGCTTTCGAGGACGGGGACAAGACAGAATGCCTGGCAGACAGCCTGGAGCAACAATGTACGCCGAGCACGTCACACATAGACACAGACCACCTAATAGAGGTAGATAGCGAGGTGGAGCGTCGAGCCTCTCTCACGTCGCCGCCTCGTCCCCTGACAGACAGACATGACGTAATAGGAGACGACGATGACGAGCAACACATACCCCTAGCCACCCCCGATGAGGTTAGGATGATCATTAAGGGTTTACACCCCCGTAAAGCTCCCGGCTCGGACGGCATAACAAACAGGGTCATTAAAATGTTCCCCTTAGTTTTCATAGTCATTTTGACTACTATATATAACGCCGCAATTAACAACTAAGACAAATAAGACACGCGGCCATCCACCCAAGTGGTAACCTGTGCGAGCATTGCTTGAATTTGTCAACCTATTACGATCAGCAAGCCAACTCACGCTATTAGCGCTACAGAGAACAATTACATTCGTCATTCATCTTCAGCCTTTAACAGTCCACTGCTGGACTAGGCCTCTTCTTTGAAAGGAGGAATTGGCCTACTATACCACGCTGGCCAAACGGGTTGGTATAGGGTTTGTATCAAGTTTTCCTTCTCCTACAGTGTTGTCCTCTGCTTATAATATGCTCCCTCTGTCGGCTCTTACGACACCCATGGGATGATATGGGGTGGTGATATTTCGTATTCTTAATCCGTCACCACATAATGATAAAACGCTGTATATAGCTTATAACGTCCTCAAAAGCCAGATCGATGATAGCGCTTTACGACTAGTAGTTTCCATAATTGTGAGCAATAATATTGTACCTTCAGATCGACCCTCTGAGACGATCATGATGGATACATTTATTAGTGGCCGCCCCAGAGATTCGGTGAGTCATTTATGTACCAATCTATATTACTCGACTGTGTTTCCCAACATTTAAGCCGTTCGACCCCACGTCGTAATTAATTTGTCACTTCGATTGTTGCCTAGCAACTACCAGTATTAGAAATTAAAACAGCCAAATGGACTCGCGAGTAGGCTAACTATGAGTTGTGGCCCACCCTTAAGGGACCTCAACGAATACCGTGATGGGTTTAGTGGGTAAACACAGACCGACTGTAGGGGAGAGCCACACACCTTATCAGAAGCTGAGTTTTACTCAGCTTCTGCCAGTAATAAAAAAAAAGATTAAATTGACACATCTAATCGTCTCTAATCGTTGGTCTCGCGGCATAAATGTGTGCGTGGGATTGAGAGGTCTCGGGTTCGATTCCCGGGTCGGGCAAAGTGATATTGGTTTTTCCGTTAGGAAATTCTCAGTAGCGGCACGAAGTCTGGTAATGTGCCCGGTACGGCAATAGGCTCGCCCCCTATTACGTGGGACCTAAAAATTCATGGCGAAATTTGCGTGTAATATTGCACCTCTGCCTACCCCTTTGGGGTTACAGGCGTGGTTCTATAAAAAAACTAATAAGCAGGTATTAGAAATGTTCGCTATCGAACAGTTCTAAAATTCTCGTAACTTATAAATATAATAATTTATTTTACCAGCTTATGATGCGATTTCTGTCTGCGACCTTTACAAAACAGTTTACAAACTGTTGAAAGGTCAAAATCACATTGACATGGGGTCAAACTCTTGTTGAGAACCAATAATAACACAATATCAGAGGCTATATCCCTCGATAGTGAATTTGAATTGAATGAAATTGATTTTTTACAAACAAATGTATTGTAAAACCTTTGATTTGAGAACTATGCGATGAGAGATATTAAACCGTAGCCGATGCGATAAAAAATTTAGTTTCTGGTATTAGATTGTAATTATTAACTATGTTTGACCACATATTGTGAAATTAAGACTGAGAATTCAGAGAGGGATTTTACCAAACAAATGCACTGATCAACATTAAACTGTACATTTCATCTGTGTAATGTCTTAAGTTACCGGGCACTTCACCAGATTCCTTGCTGGTACTGAGAATTTGGAAAAACCCAGTAACACTTTCTTTTCCTTAACCGCTAAGTTATACGTAACTGCGATAAACCATGTCGGAAACCTTCAGGCAGTCTGTAAACTCAAACTACAGAGCTGGCCACGCGAAGAGATATATTTGAGGATAGGTAGCGAAAAATTACATTTCATTTCAGCTTTCACATAAGAGGTACTTAATTAAAAGTTACCATTGATATGGGTTCTAACTAGCTGCTGCTGCACTACTGTAATCACATTTACATGTTAAACAGAAGAAACCAGATTCTTTTGCGCTACTTAATCGACTTTCGCATGAGACGTACTTCTATCTTTTTAGTCTTCACATTTTAATGTTCTTTTGCATTTATATTCTTAAATTTAGTTACAAGGATTATTACACAAATTCTCTTTATGTAAAATGGTCTGGTCATAGTAGCGTTTCGAGGTTTTGAACCCGTCCCCAAACTGAAACCAAAATATGTCTATGTCCATAAAATTGTGAACAGAGTTCCGTAAATATACAAATTATTATTGGTCACGTCAATATGTAAAATAAATAACATAGTATAAATACATATAATTATTTATATTTTCTACAATTTTCAATAACACACAGTCTAGGCTGTACCTACCTGCCATTCCATATCCCATATATGTAGTATCTAGATCTACAATTCTTACGTAGGTACTCAAATTGAAAGGAGGCAAGTATTACGTAACATGGCATACTCCTCTATATTAAAATATATTACATATCTATTTAACATAGAAACGAGGAAAGTATTACTTAAAATTTACGGCGAAGCGGCAGGAAATATCATGCATGTATACGACTTTGTAAGCCTTTGTTAATCTCGAACGCGTATGTAATATAATAAATTTAAAGGGTTTTTCACACGTCGTTGAAGATATGAGACAGAATTTATGAAGCGTCGTATAACGTTTGGAATGTAAAAGATATAAAAAGCTTTGAACTTGGAGTAGAGAAACAGATATGAACATAACCTGAGGTTGATTAAGAGAGTATGCGGTTTTGAGATTGTGGACTGCATTCGCTTGTTCCACATTGTTTTGTGTTGTGCAAGTTAAGATTTGGAAGGAATCTATTTGATTCAAAGGTTGCAAATCTTATGTGTGTTTGTTAACATTTATAACGTCGTATAAACGGGAATATAGAACCTATTACTCAATCTCACAACCTCAGTACCGCTTGCTACTTTCTTTTACTAATACGAAGCATTTAACCTGACTATAGGCTATAATCTGATTACGTTCATTGATCAATTAGATCGATAGTCTCGAGTCGAACACGGAAATTGTCTATAGTTCCGCGTATATTGAACAATCAGGTAGGATATTGGAATAATCACTACCAGATAGGAGTATCGTAAATGGTTACTTGTATATGCAGGTAGTCTGAAGGTTAATCGTCTTGATTAACTGCAGTAGATAGTACAAGGTTTATTAATATTGGTATTCGATTATATCCGGATTCCTCTCATCATCTTTGTTTATAAATGCCCTGTCTATCTTCGGCACGGGCCTCTTTCTCACTATGATAAGGGTAAGCTCATTGACCACAACCTCGTTTATAACCTGTCCTACTACTGGGCACTGGTCTCTCTATTACTACGAAAAGGGATCGGCCATATACTATCAGGATGGCCAAGTGTGTGTTGGCAGGTTTCACATTTCGTGCGGAAATATATTGGAGAACTCACCGACATTCAGATTGCCTC
The DNA here is from genome assembly GCA_944739405.2 of Euclidia mi. NCBI lineage: Eukaryota > Metazoa > Arthropoda > Insecta > Lepidoptera > Erebidae > Euclidia > Euclidia mi. The sequence goes on from OX123196.2 coordinate 49,915,473, forward strand.
ACAATATTTCCATCCCTAGCTAGCGAAAATTACCAGTTCAGCTCTCTTTCACTATTAAGACAACACAACATGCGATTAGCCAAAGTGTTATACAGAGCGTTTCTTATATAAAGCCGCACACGGAAAGGTCAAGCATAGTTCCTTCAGTTTTAAACGAACTTTGGGATAGCAAACAACGCGAGTGACGTGAATGGACGCCTGACCTACGCTTCAGTAACTAAGAGGTTTATGCGGAAACTTTTAATGTATGCTGCATGTTCTTTTCATTTAGAAGTAAAATAAGAAATGGAGAATGGGTTCTCATAGAATTAAGCAGCTAACTTTTGATTACGTTTTACTGTAAATTTTTGTTTTAATTAAAGACCCTGATGTCCCGCATTATGCTGACCCTGATCGTATTTTTGCCGTAATATACTGTATGCATGTATTGTTTTAACACATTGTGTATAAAACGAACAGCCCAAATAACTCGACTGCATAGTTGGCATAGTGGTTTAAGCGGCCGCCTCACCGCTTGACACTGTGCCGAGTGTTGTGAGTTCGATTCCCACACGAGACAACACTTTGCGTGATTCATAAATTTGTTGTTTCGAGACTGGGTGTTCATTGTGTCCGTTAGTTGTATGTTTGTAGAGTCCCCCGCGACACAGGATTTATTCCTCATGCGGGAGTTGTCTTTATTAAAAAAAAAAAACAAAAAAAAAACTTGAATACGAAGGTGAAAAAAAATTGTTTTAACTTCGTAGCAAAGCAAATGTTTAAGTAAGTCTCTTCGTTTCGGCCAAAGATAGCTCTTCCATATCGTAACCAATCATGATCATTGGTTTTTAGAGTAATTGCGAACGCCTTTTTTTACATAATTTCAGGCAACATTATGAGTTTTTCCCACTGAGAAAAACGTTTTTTTAAAGTGGAAACAGTTAATATTTATAATATGGAGAGAAATTTTTAAGTGTTTCTTTATAAGGGTATTGTTATCGTTTAAAAATGAACTAGTCGTAAAAGTATTCATGAATCGTTCGCGTTCTTGGACTACAAGTGAATTTCATAGCCACTTTGCTATAAAATAGCACGGACAAGTCGCGTATTTTTACGTAAAATATCTATTGTGTCGTGAACGCAAAATTTCACTGTCCGTTGTATCCTCTTACATGTATTAAAAATATATCCGTTCTTAGGTAACTTTAGGTATGTCTACTTGGGCTATATAAGGGCCAAAAGTTCTCGAAAATAAAATAAAAACAGAACGCGCATTACGAGCTACGATATCTACCGCAGACAGACGCACAGATACATAGACCTATCAAATTTGTAACGTACCTCTTTACCTCGCAGCAGAGGTTAAAACTAGTCACTACTATGTAGATAGAGACTAACAATATTTCAACGCTTATTGAATGATTCCGCAAAATAATAACATTCATAAGAAACTATCATTACTTAGTATAAATCAAAGTCTGTCTTCTGTCTGTCTGTCCCTGACTTATGCTTAAAACTTTAAATCTACGCAACGGTGTTTAATAGATAGAATGATTCAAGAGAAAGGTTGTCTAGAATTACCGTAGCCAGGCAGGAAGGTGTATCAGAAGTGCGCAGTGGAAGGTGTAATACATCTACCTGACCACGATAGACAATATATCCAGACACAATGCACTGCGTTGCACAGTGAGTAAAGTATTGAGTAGGTACATGAAAATTTTACCTTATATATCCTGGTGATGTTCTTGAAGTGGACCTATAGGATTAACTCATAATTTTGGCCAAAATAACAAGAGAATCAATAGATACCAGTGTACAATTCGGCGAAGTCCTTCTCCAGACCACGTTGCGCACGTTTGCGGTTCACAAAACTTTTCACAAATGTTCAATATGTCATCAATTTACAACAAACTTTGCCGGAAGTCAAAAGCGGCAATTACGTATTTGCAAGTTAATTCAATTCGCGTTAATTCAAAGGGCGATCAATTTATTAATTAGGTACAAGGCACGCGAGAGTCCAAACGGCGTGTTAATTTTTAAGGCGCCAACGGAAGTGACAGTTCAGTGTGACCATTGTCAGAAATTTTCAATAGACTATATACTATATACGACTATATCTAATCAATTTGACTTATAATAAAAACTAATTCTATTTCAAACAAAGGTTTATATGCAAGTACAATACATAAATGGCGGTACGAAGTTCGCCGGCTCAGCTAAACATAATATTTCCGATAGGTAGGTACGTAAACTATGTTCATAGATAAATTAATTTGACATACTATTAGGTAAGTAGTCTTAGTTAGAGTTAGCAACAGGTCAAATGTCACAATGTGCGGTTAGCCCAAAATCAATGTTTTGTTATAATAGCTATATTTTTTAAGTTTTGGCAAGCGATTCCGGAAGGTTGATATGCACCCTTTAGGCTCGGCTTTAGCATTATTGTTATTAAGAATTGTCTTCCACCGATGGAACTGTCCTTATGTCAGGTAGCGCTAAATTAAAGCTACAGGTAAACAACAGGCTATTTAAATAAATTGCAATTGTCTTACTGCTTTTACACAGATAAGTTCAGGAAGGAACTATGATCTATATTTAGCTTAGATTAGATTAAGTGTATTTATTTGCCATTCTAAATTACAGTTCTTATACATGCAGATTCCAAAGTGAGTGCAGATTTTCCATTTAAAGCGGTGGTACATGAACAGTTTCATCACTTATCCTAAAACTCCTCACACTAGGCATAGCCTGTCTTGCCAGGAGCCTTATTATACAAGTTACTAATTTATTTATGTTGGCAGTATACTTATATCTTACACTCAAATCATTATACACTTGCAATGAATACAAACGGGAAAAAAATATGAATTAGATCAAATTATACGATGCAAAAAATACTGAAATTGATATCAAGTAGATCAATTACCAGCTATATTACAACCTATAAACATTACAGTATGTTACTTTAATTTTTTTTCATTATATTATGTCCATGTTAACAAATAATAGTTCATTTATAATAATTAACTAAGCTTCGTATGTTGTTAGCAGTGACAAATTATAATTATGTTTCTAATACTATATAGAGTATAGGTTACATGTAGGAACGTGGTTGCAACAGAAATATACTTGAATTAATCCTTAGCGAGTTAATTACCAATTACAAAACAACCAAAAAACACTTCAATTGGTTATTATTTAAATGTTTTCTGTATCACTATAATTATGACTGTGTGCGCCGCAGCTCAGGTATAACTTTCCCAGCTTCGTATGTTTTCAGCTGTGACTAATTATATGTTTTATAATTAATTATTAAATTGAACCTAAGTTAATTACCAATTACAATACAACCAATAAATACATCAATATGTTATTTTTTAAATGTTTTCTGTTTCACTATATGTCCATGTTAGCAACAGTTTAGTAATAATTTTCTTAACTTCGTGTGTTGATAGCTGTGACAAATTATATGTTTTGTTAATTCTATTGTAGAGCAGAGGCTTCATGTAAGAGCAGAATCGCTTGGCAAACGTGGTTTTAACCATATAGAGGGGTAGTCTGTAAACGCGTTTCCTGACCATGTCTTCACGGAGACCCGATTTAATGACCTCGGTATGGGTCAAAAGTACCATTCTCAAAATGTATAATCTTCTCACGCTCAGTGTTTGAGTCGCACCATGGAGAAGAGTGGTTGGATATCGGAATGGCTTTTTATTCATCGTCTTCAGCACAGAACGCTGGGCTCTTTCCAGGCCTATAAGGGGAGATATAGCAGTGCCTCCCCAGGCTGTAATGCAATACGATAAAACTGATTGGCAAATAGAAATGTAGACGGTTCTTAGCAAGCACCTCGAGGCCACGTCCCGAAGTGTTTTAAAGATGTGTATGAGTTTCCTTACTCTCGCTGACGTTGCCACGATGTGCTCGCCAAAAGTAAGTTTTTCATCCAATGCGATGGCAAGATATTTCACAGTCTTTGCTTGCTTTATTCGAATGCAATCAGGGCCCGGGGTTAAAGTGTTCCCCCGTCTGTTACAAGAGTGTGCAATAATTTCCAGCCCCACCGGCGGCCTCGACGATGCTGTTTTGTGAAAACTTACCGTGTTGGTCTTGTCAGCATTAAGCGATAATAAGTTTGTGTTTAGCCAATCAACAACTCGGTCAAAGCCAGCCTGAGCAGACTCTAATAGCAAATCCCATGATTTCTCACTGAAGATAATGACTGTATCATCTGCATAGTTGATAGTTTCCGCGTTACCTAAATGTGGTATTGATGATAAATCGTTAATATAGATTAGAAAGAGTGTAGGGCCCAAAATACTGCCCTGAGGTATGCCGTAAGGCACTTCCTGAGGTTCACTGATGTAAAAATCCACCTTTGAACACTGTTTGCGATTTGAGAGATAGCTTTTGAATAGATCTATTATAGACTAAGTCCTCTGATTCCAAAGTTCTCCAACTTTCTCAATAAGATAGGAATAGACACAGTATAAAAGGCCCTAGCAAGGCCCATGCATGCACGCCCTTCGTCGAGATGCTGGGATATAGAATTTGCCTGTTCAGTTGATCTTTGCTTTCGAAAACCAAATTGTGGAGGTGAAAGTAAATTGTGAGATTCTAGAAAAAGTACCAGTTGCTTGTTTATTACTCTTTCAATTTTTTTTGAAAAAACTGAAAGCAGAGCAATAGGCCTGTAGTTGTTAGGGTTGTCGGTTACACCCCCTTTATGAAGAGGAGTCACTAGTGCTGTTTGCCAGGTATCAGGAAATTTTCCTGTGCATAGGCTAAGTTTAAATATGAAAGTGAGTGGTTCAATAATGTAGTTTTTGATACGTTTAACGAGACAGTTCGTAATTCCATCCAGTCCGGGAGCGCTATTATTATTGAGCTGGCGTATAAGTAGTAGTATTCGGTTCATGTTTAATGACATATGGCTGATTATGTTCACGAATGCATTTGTTAACAGTAGCTCGATATTCTACCTAATTATTGCTTTTACACATATGCAAAATGTGGTCGTCCTTTCCAAATTGATTTTCAAGTCAAAATTATCGCTACGATTGCCCATTTCAAAAGCAATAAGTAAAGATCCTTATATTAAAATATATGAGGTACAGTCGAACAACTTCCCGCTAGACCACCATAAGGGTGGGAATCGCTCAGCAAGACATCGTCGCTTCCAGTGCTACTTTACACGCACATTGACACTCGTATACAAAACCAGTTTCTAGAGTGCCTCCACTCTATGAGCGAGCCGAGGGATTCTTTTTTAAACTGGTCCAGCGCCGACTTGTTTGATTGTACCTACGTTACATTCTCTGTGATATAGCTTTGTAAGCTAAGGTACTATGGAGAAGGTCGGTACTTTATTAATGGACTTTAGTATAAAATCACATTAATTTTGTCATGTGGCATCTATATATTAAAAGAATTTGTGTTTTATAATACGAGTCGGCCAGCCCGTTCTACCCAACCGATTCGCATGTTTTTTTTTAAATGAAAGCTCTCGCTGCATATATTTGTCATCAAGCATTAGAAATTACCTAACTTGCACATTCATCAATGAAGGAAGACAGATGTGGACATTGAACTTATTTTCAACATTTTCCTATAAATTTCTTAAGATTCCATTGCTTTCTCTCTACATGGACGGTTCTAAATTCAAAAATATTTTTATGGCATGTAATAAGTTCCTTGCGTTAACTGCCAGGAAAAACCGTTATGCCTCTATATGACAATAGTACCTACTATGAACCGCTGTAATATGTTCCACATAAAAATAATTAAGATGCCCGAAGAAAGTCCGTAATTTAAAAACACAAAAATTTTCCTAACATAAAACGTAATTTACCCGTCTCTAGGGTTGATTTTCCCAACATTAGGCGGAAATTTCACTACATTTGGGGAAAATTCCTCGGGTCGTGGGTATACTGACGTCGTTACCGCGATCTCGTCATGATAGAGGAACACCGCGGTGTTTTAGTGGGTATGCCCCCCCGAAATATTTTTGAATTTAGAACCGTCCATGTAGAGAGAAAGCAATGGAATCTTAAGAAATTTATAGGAAAATATTGAAAATAAGTTCAATGTCCACATCTGTCTTCCTTCAAACTTACCCAATTTAAATGAGCATACCATCAAATGAAAGAACTTTTTTCAGCGCGTGTTATAGGCCTATAACGAAACGCCTACCTCAATGAGCACCAGATATATAGAAGCAGAAAGTCATTGACTACGGCTACGAAAACGTAAAAAAATTTATGGGAGAAAACTGTTTTTGCATATAACTTGATGAATGTGCAAGTTAGGTAATTTCTAATGCTTGATGACAAATATATGCAGCGAGAGCTTTCATTTTAAAAAAAACATGCGAATCGGTTGGGTAGAACGGGCTGGCCGACTCGTATTATAAAACACAAATTCTTTTAATATATAGATGCCACATGACAAAATTAATGTGATTTTATACTAAAGTCCATTAATAAAGTACCGACCTTCTCCATAGTACCTTAGCTTACAAAGCTATATCACAGAGAATGTAACGTAGGTACAATCAAACAAGTCGGCGCTGGACCAGTTTAAAAAAGAATCCCTCGGCTCGCTCATAGAGTGGAGGCACTCTAGAAACTGGTTTTGTATACGAGTGTCAATGTGCGTGTAAAGTAGCACTGGAAGCGACGATGTCTTGCTGAGCGATTCCCACCCTTATGGTGGTCTAGCTGGAAGTTGTTCGACTGTACCTCATATATTTTAATATAAGGATCTTTACTTATTGCTTTTGAAATGGGCAATCGTAGCGATAATTTTGACTTGAAAATCAATTTGGAAAGGACGACCACATTTTGCATATGTGTAAAACAATAATTAGGTAGAATATCGAGCTACTATTAACAAATGCATTCGTGAACATAATCAGCCATATGTCATTAAACATGAACCGAATACTACTACTTATACGCCAACTCAATAATAACAGCGCTCCCGGACTGGATGGAATTATGCTCCCTCTGTCGGCTCTTACGACACCCATAGGATGATATGGGGTGGTGATAGCTATAGTTTAGAATACACCTACCAAAGTTTAACGTCAAAATTCTCTTTAACGGTGAAGCATTATTGAAGTAAAGGGCGTTTGAGGTGCTTAAGACGAACGGGAATGCTTTTAATCGGCAGCTGGATGGCACTTAAATGAAGTAAATATCAGAAGAAAATTAAATACTAAATTCTTGCGCGATTTTCTACACTTACTGATAATTTATGTAGGTACTTAAAAGGTTTCAGCAGCTTTATGATATGATAAGAAAAGGTAGGTTACTGAGCGTGTCCACAGCTGGTGTAACCCCATTACCGAAACGTCAGACAAATAGAAAATATGTCATCTTTTATAACAATGAGTTTCACAATCGAGACATATGTTGTACATATAAATAAAATTAAAGAAACAAAACATGTTATGTACTGTGACGTCACCGCGCCCCGGCGCCGCGAGCCTCGCTACGAGTGACGCACAGCAGTGGGCCGTTCCTTCGCGCCCCTCCACGTCGGTCCTATTTATACCAGGGACACACGAGGTTTCGTTCTTCTTTGCTCCAGTCAACACCACCAAAGCTGAGTACACCATCTGAAGACCTGTGAAGTGCCAACAACGTCGCTCACGCCCTGGATAATAGTCTCCCTTGTTGTATGTGTATAACTGGAATTATAACGCGAGTTTAAACTTTCCTGGTGATATTTTTTATTTATTTCCCGTAAGTCAACCTAATTATCTCTCTTTAATTGCTCGGCGAGTGATCGATCCCGGCTACCCCGTGGAAATCAATCACTCGTGCGACATTGGCGCCCAATAGAATTTCTGATTATATTTTTAAAACGTAAGTTGGCACTTTACAGGTGAGTGAAATAATTTCTTTTTCTCTTGTATATTTTTCTCCTGTGTGTGCATATATTCTGGTGTGGTGAATTGCGTACAGGTACAGTTTCTATCTATTTTGGTTGGCCATAAGCAATTTAACTGTGTAAATAACATAACGGTGATTTAATTAACGTCGGTCTAAAATCACGTTCCACCGCGGGCAGCGTGTCAAGCCGCCAACCGGTTCTAACCGCTTAGCCGTTGAACTAACGAGCCTCGTGTTCGCAAAAAAATATTGTGATTCAACCTTTGAGTGACCTTTAAGAATTATTTTTTTTTAATCCTTTACCAATCATCACACCATTGTTTTCATCGACTGAATAGGGTGGATACCGGCAGTCTGGATATTAAAAAAATTGAGTCTGTGTGGAATAAATTTAATGACTTATATGCGAAATTACAATTAATCACGAGCCGTAGTTCGCGGTCGGATTGCTCAGTGGCAGAGGGAAACACTTCCTATAATTACGACCGTAAGCTTTTTTCGGAATTAGGTAAATTCAAATTTAACGGTAAATCATGTGTAAGATCCTTTATCGAAAAAATTGATGAATTTATGTCCTGTAGATCTATTCCACACGACAAGATGTTGTCTTTCGCTTTTGAAATATTTTCGGGTGACGCATTAGTTTGGTATCGTTCTGTTAAAAATAATGTAAAGACTTGGTTAGAACTTTGCGAACTTTTGAAACGAGATTTTAGTCCGCATAACTACGATTATCGGCTTATGACGGAGATTCGTCAGCGCTCACAGGGCGAAAACGAATCAATAACTATTTACGTGGCAAAAATGCACGGTCTGTTTTCGCGACTTAGTTCTCCTATCGCTGATTCGGAGAAGCTAGAAATTTTACTAAATAATATTAGACCTTGTTACACTAATTGTCTGCTCACTGCAAAGGTTGTTAATGTTGATAGTCTGGTCGAAGTTTGTCGTCTTTTCGAAAATTACCAAAGTCGCAGTAAGCAATTTTCTGAACCCCCTAAAGTTTCAAAGAATACTGTAGCACCCGATCTAGCGTATAATTATCCGTTTTCTAATTTTTCTTCAAACAAAAATGTTTACAATCATAATCACTTCAATAAATATAACTCTGTCGCTGATACATCGAGATACAAGTCTGTACCACAAGTTAACGCCGTATCGAGTACTTCTAATATAAATAAAAATTTTTGCGTGCGTTGTAGATGCAATTCGCACTCATTACGTAATTGCCGTCAGCCACACTACCTAATCTGTTTTAAGTGCGGCACAAAGGGTTTCAAGGTGTCAGACTGCCCCAATTGTAAATCTAAGTCGACCCCTACAGTTTCAAAAAACTAGTTAACAAGGATTGTGGAAAATCAAATTATACAACTAATTGTAATAAAACAGAGTGGAATAATTGGTTGGACTTTTTAAAAAATTCTTTAGTAGCTATCATATTTCCTCAATCCGTAATTCTAAAGTAGAATATTTACCTTACGTTACTCTAAAATTAAACGGAATACCTACCACTGGTCTTTTAGATTCTGGATCTTGCGTTACAATTTTAGGTAATAATTTGCATAACTTATTTTTGAAAGACGATGTTTTGGATAAATCGAAACCTTTAAGGTTAATAACAGCTGGCGGCGAACGATTTGAGTCTTTGGGATCGGTGTTTCTACCCTTTGAGTTTCAGGATAAATTGATTAACTTAGAAGTTCATGTTGTACCTGGGATTCAAAATTTCCTTATCCTTGGCATGGATTTTTGGTGAAGCTTTGGCCTATTTCCTAACAAATTAGAGTCTGTTTTGATTGTGAACAAGTCTGACGCTCAAGTATTGGAGTTGCAGGCAGTTCCCCCTACACATCTTGTTTCTTATGATCATCTTACAGTCGACCAGAGAGCTACCGCTGACAACATTATTTCTAAATTTACCGATATTTCATACGAGAAGCGGGGTCTTGGTTGCACAAATATTATTTCTCATTCAATTGATACAGGTGATTGCCCCCCTATTCGGCAAAGATTTTATCGCATGTCTCCCGATAAACAAAGAATTTTAATAAAGCATCTTGACGACATGCTCTCAGAGGATGTTGTTGAACGATGTGAAAGCCCGTGGTCAAACCCGGTCATTTTGACCCCTAAGAAGAATGGTGAACTGCGTTTCTGTTTGGACAGTCGTAAATTAAATTCCGTTACAAAAAAAGATGCTTATAGCTTGCCTTATATTTCGGAAATTTTAGATAATCTGAGAGATGCTAAATACTTGTCTAGTTTAGATTTGTCTAAATCTTTTTGGCAAACATTAATTAAAGAAGAGGACCGTTGCAAAACAGCCTTTTATATTCCTACGCGTGGCACATTTCAATTCAAAAGAATGCCCTTCGGTCTTACGAATGCGCCAGCTACTCAACAACGATTAGTTGATATTTTATTTTATGGTCCAGAATTTGAAAATAAGGTTTTCTGTTTTATCGATGACATAATCTGTATAACGTCCAGCTTTAACGAGCATATTACTCTTTTATTACGCATTCTTAATAAACTAAAAAGCGCTAATTTAACAATTAATCTCGAAAAATGTCAATTTTTTAGAGATAAACTAAAATATTTAGGCTATGTTGTCGACTCTAGTGGATTGCATCCCGATCCGGATAAAGTAAATTCAATGAAAAATTATCCCACTCCTTCTAATAGAAAAGAAGTACGTCGATTTTTAGGCGCAGCCTCGTGGTACAGGCGTTTTATACCGAATTTTAGCTCTATTGCTGCACCCTTAAATAAGTTAACATCTCAAAGTAAAAACGCACCTCCATTCTGTTGGACGACAGAGGCTAATGAGGCGTTTAATAACCTAAAGAATTGTTTGATTTCCTCCTCGGTGTTGGCTTGTCCTGACTACTCGCAACCGTTTGAAATACACTCAGATGCTAGCGATTTTGGACTTGGCGCGATCCTCTGTCAAAGGTTAAATGGTGAGGAAAGAGTCATAGCGTACTATAGCAAATTACTCACTAAGCAAGAAAAAAATTACAGTGCCACAGAGCGCGAGGCCCTGGCTGTTCTATCTGCTATAGAACACTGGCGTTGTTATGTTGAAAATGGTAAAAAGTTTATTGTTTACACAGATCACGCTGCTTTGAAATGGTTCTTGACCTTAAATAACCCTACTGGCCGGTTAGCCAGATGGGGAGTTCGCTTATCTTCCTATAATTTCGAAATACGTCATCGTCGGGGTTCCGATAACGTTTTACCTGATTTTCTGTCTCGCTCTTTACCCGTTTCTGCTATTGCTAATGATATAAACATAGATATTAATTCTAATCAGAATTTACCAGTTTCTACTAATGATCCTTGGTATTTAAATATCTATAAAGGCTGTTTAAGTTCTCCGACTTCCTTTGTTAACTATCAAGTAATAAACAATAAATTGTATTGTTTTAAAAAAACATTAAACCCTCTCACTAGAGAATTTCAATGGAAAGAGGTTATTCCGTCTGACCTAAGAAATGACATTCTAAGGGAGAATCATTCTTCGCCCACTGCTGGACATCTGGGTATTTTTAAGACATACAAACGTCTCGCACTTAATTACTTTTGGCCTGGTATGTACACCGATGTTGTCAAATTCGTCAGTTCATGTGAACCTTGTATCACCCATAAACACCAAAATCACCCAAATTTAGGTCTAATGGGAAAACCCAAATCATGTCAAAAGCCCTTTCAGACGATTAGTATTGATTTCATTGGTCCATTGCCTCCCAGCAGAAAACAAAACACTGTTATATTTGTGGTCAGTTGTTGTTTCTCTAAATATTGTTTACTTCGGCAACTGCAGAAGTGATAACAAAAATTCTAGAGGAAAATGTATTTCTGGTGCATGGAATTCCATCTACTATTGTTTTGGATAACGGTAAACAATTTATTAGCGCAACCTTTAAAAGTATGTTGTCAAAATATAAAATTCCAAATTTGCATTTTACGCCGTTGTATACTCCCCACGTTAACTCAGTTGAACGTTACAACAAGACCATTATGACAGCTATTTCAACTTTCATAGAATCTGATCATCGAATCTGGGACACTCTAATCACTAAAGTTCAATTCGCCCTTAACTGCGCAGTTAGTGAGGTTACTGGTTATTCTCCTAATTTCCTTGTTTTTGGTAGGGAGGTCATAAAATGTGGTTCTCAGTATATTGACAAGGAATTTAATTCCAATATGGTGCTTGAACCACGGGATGGCTATGCCGAAACTTTAGGCTACTTATCTTCTATTTTCGAGAAGGTACATTCAGCTCTGTTGTCGGCCCACCAACGAAATTGTTCATCTTATAATCTTCGCCGTAAACCGGCAGAATTCAATGTCGGTGATATAGTTTGGCGCAGAACGTTTCTACTTAGTGACAAGGATAAATACTTTAGCAATAAATTGGCGCCTAAATTTATTATATGTAAGATTGCCTCAAAAAAGTCACCTCTAGTATACAAACTTAACGACATGGCCGGAAAACCTTTAGGCGAGTGGCACATCAAGGATTTAAAGTTGATTAATTACAAAGAATAATAAAAGTATAAAAACAACAATGTAAGACGCATATCTATGCGGAGTTATAATTGCCTGCATAATTATTTGTGAAGGCCAACAATGGTTCTTTTGTTTTCGAGTCGAAGCTCAAAAGATAATGCATTGTGTTGTGTTAATGATTTATGTAAACATGCTAACATAAAATGAATAAATGTTTCAGTTATAAATTGTAATAAAGTTTATTTCATGTAATATTGTTACAAAGAATCTGCTGTTTATCTAACTATCAGTTATGGCTCAGTGGTTAAAAAGATGTTGTCGGATCGGTCTGTGGTTCGATTCTCGCATGTGTATTTTCTTTCCACAAATCTATTTGTTGAAATGCATCTTGATTGGCGTATTGTTTTTCGCCGTGCCTTGTTCTGAAGTTCTGTTGTTATTCTTAATTCTGTATAAATTCCATAATCAAATTGTTATTATAGGTACTTTATAAACATTCAGGGTGATTAACCGTGGGTCGCGAGCTCGGAACAGTCGACTAGTACCTACCATTTAGATCGTACCTACCTAGTTGTCGTTATGACGCACGCGCGATCACTCAGCGACGCGCCGATAAATAAATGCCTAACTAATGATTCACCATTGTTTACATTCAAAAGGTGTTTATTGGTCGTGTTGTAGTTATTAATTAGAGCAAAATATTTATTAATTTCTTTCCTTTGACATTGAGCGGTCCGGTCGTGTCTGCGGCTTATATTATTTTTGTTCATCTTTACGAAAAATCTATTGTTATACCTAACTACATTCAAAAAGTTTACTTATCTAGTGGCAAAGGCCGAACCCAAGATTTATAAGTCGTAGGGCTAGATCAAGTTTCTTATATCTACAAATCATTATTACCTAATAATTACCCTAAGCGCTTCTCCATAGATTGTTATCTTTAATATTAAGCTATTACACTGGACTCGGCATTTACATGTAGGTATGTGTGATGAATTATGAATGATAAATGTTTATGTTCAAATTCAGACTGCCGTTGTACGCGTGAAGAATGCAAGCGTGGGTCATTATTATTTAGGTATCCTAATTAGCGTATAGGGTTGTCACTTGTTCAAGGTACTCATGCCCTTGTTTTCTCTTATTTCAGGGAGTATCTTCAGGGCTGCTAGGCCCGGCCCGGGCTAGGAAATTTTCCTTAGGGAAAATCCCGGCCTAACGGGGTGGGGGGGGGTGTGACGTCACCGCGCCCCAGCGCCGCGAGCCTCGCTACGAGTGACGCACAGCAGTGGGCCGTTCCTTCGCGCCCCTCCACGTCGGTCCTATATATACCAGGGACACACGAGGTTTCGCTCTTCTTTGCTCCAGTCAACACCACCAAAGCTGAGTACACCATCTGAAGACCTGTGAAGTGCCAACAACGTCGCTCACGCCCTGGATAATAGTCTCTTTTGTTGTATGTGTATAACTGGAATTATAACGCGAGTTTAAACTTTCCTGGTGATATTTTTTATTTATTTCCCGTAAGTCAACCTAATTATCTCTCTTTAATTGCTCGGCGAGTGATCGATCCCGGCTACCCCGTGGAAATCAATCACTCGTGCGACAGTACATATATACAAACATTATATATTTTCCACAATTTTGTCTAGGTTTTCGACTTTTGAAACAGTTTGTCTGACCACAGAAGTAATAAAAGACATTAGTTGTTCCGTACATTTGCCAAATCGAGATTGGCAGAGTCCGCAGTGTTTATACTATTGATACATATATTATATTCTAGTAGTAGTACTGGACAATGCATATTTTGTTCATTTTATCGGATCCTATTATTCGAATTTTCTTTTACTGCAGTAATAGCAGTAAAATTAAAGTAGGTACTCAATAAGATTAAACAGCTCGGTTTATTGTAGTTTTTCTACAAGAAACCAGGAATAAAAACCAGACAAGTGCATGTCACAGTAGCCCTCACTGAGTATCCTTAGGATAAAAGGACATGATCGCAATATTGATTTTATTGCTTATAAGGCGGAGAGAGGCTGTTTGGACATAATGGTTTTTCCGGAATATTTCGCAGACGGACCACTGAATAGGAAACCGATTTAAAAACAAACCCATAATATATTTTTATAGACCTATTTTCTATCTAACAATAATGCACTCAATATCAGATATATAAACAAAAATAAGTAGGTATATCTCTTTCCCATTGTATTCCATATTTGGGAGGCATATCCCATGCACCTGGCATGTAGTCGTATAAATAACTTATCGATTTTAAACTTTCGCGATTTGTATACATCATACAAAATAATTTAGCGGGTCTTAATCGTGGTTAGTTAACTTATTTAAGGTATTAATACCTATTTGTTTCCGACGTTTCGCTCGTCTTGCACCGAGCATGGTCGCGGAGAGACTGACAGTCTCTAGTTTTAAAATTTTATTATACAGTTTCTCCGAAGGGTTAGGTACTATAAGGGTTCCTTGTAGGCTACAACGGAACCTGAAAATAATTTTGCTCGAATAATTGCTTAAGTAAACTGTCAACTAACAAGTTTCTCAGATCAATCAGTTTTTGACAAACGGCGGTCATTTGTATCGTGAAAATAAAGCAGTATCCTAATGTTTCATGACTTCGTGACCCCAATTGTGAGAGAGGTTATTAGAATATTATAATTTGGAAGCAAAGAAAAACGGAATATAAACACCATAAATTGTCAATCAGAATAGTACCTATAAATGTGTTCCCACACTATCTTTGTCGCGATAGGCCATCACCCACGCAGGCGCAACCGCGGGCAGAAACAAGTCTATTTAGAATATCATTCATGTAGTTTTGTGTGTTTCCGTTGGTAGTGTTGAGGTTACCGCTAAAATGCGCAATGAATAAATCTCTCTGCTTTTACATTTTTGCTGCATTTTTTACGACGATCTCTCTTTGTTTACGGGCTCACGTCGCATAGAGTGCCTGTGTTATTGTTTCGTGTCACAAAATAATGAAATGGAAATTAAAAATTAATATTTATAACAGATGGTAGCTATAATGAACATAAAATCTAAACGACTATCTTTATTCTGACACCATTTCGGGATATTAGGTTCTAAGTCGCCACTGTTGCCAACGATAGACTTGAAAGGACGCAATATACGCCAAAATTTGTGAGAAACGATGGATTATTGTTTTTATTTTACGCAAAATATACTGAATATATATAGCTCAAACATCAGATTGGTACAAAGGTAACATTTTATCGAAAACAGCTAAATTGTCTTGCCTAAAGAATTATGCAATAATATCTATACAATTTTCACACACACGCTAAAAACAATTTGGCTAATAGGAGTGCACGTGGCGATATCAATAAGGTCAGTATCGGTCACTCGTGCCGTGCGGTAAGTTATAGGTACATGTATAATGCTGAGTGAATCGGAGTAGTGAAACAGAGCTACGAGTTCCTACTTGGCCTTATAAATTGCAGGTAGACTCATCAGTTGTAATCTCGATTCGTAGTAAGAAGACAAATTGCTCGTCATATTAGATTACTCCATTGACAACAAATGAAGGCGGCTTAACCAATTCAATAACAATTCGTAACAGAGTCATTCAGATAGGTACAATAACTTGCCTGTTCAGGTGCTGAAACAATATCGCAATAATCAACCATGTTTTTAAGGAGACTCTTCTAAGGGCGGTTTTAGCGTATTTTTCTGCGCGTATAGGGCCGTTTCAGCATACGCGCTTACACACGCGCTTCAAAAAACCGGACTCGCGTAAACGGGCATATTTCGGCGTGTTCGCTCGCAACGGTAGTGACATCTTGTCAGTGACAACATGGATTCTGACGGCTCGCGCTTATACGAGCTTAGAAGCGCGTCAACGCTCGTACGAGTTGCGTGTGTGCCAAAAGGCGAGCCTATACGCGCCTACATGCGCTTCCAAAAACGAGCTTACACGCGCGTATAAAACCCTAATCTGAAATCGCGCTTATGGCCGCTTTCAATATTCTATCTAGCCATGGGTTTGGAGATTCGAGATACACGTTTGACATATTTTGTATGGAGTTGACATTGTATGGAGCTTATGTCAAATATGTATCTCAAATATAAAAATATGGATATGTCGAATAATGAATTCAGCGGTTAGAAACATGGTTGATTATTATAAAGGTGGTGAGTCTCCTACCTTCAAAATCCTGTTCGGTGTAGTCATGGTGCGCGAGCTTCCTCGCCGCTGGGTCTGTGGGCGCCTCATCATCATCAGCTCTCGTTTCCATGATCCACTCTCTGCGAACAAATAATTAATTAAATTTTTTTTATACTTCGCCTGCTGATTCGTCCCATAGTCGTGATAGATTACTATTAATCTTAACTTTCATCATGAATCACTCCGTCAATTGGCGAAAACCGCATGCAGATGTGTTCAGTAGTTTTTGAGTTTATCGCCAAGTGCCAACAGACAGTCGCTGTCACATTGTCTGTGGTTGCAATTTTGCAATATACAGATACTATAAATGCAATTAAAGCAGTTTACAATATAAAGATGCGTGACATTTTCTAACGGCCATTTGAAAATACTGTCTAAGAAACTTAAAAGCAGTCTTAAATTTTTGAAAGGAAATGTTTGATTCACATAAAACGAAAAAAATAACATAAAATTCTGTCCAAGCAGTTCACTTGGCTTTAGGGAACATAGCGAATAAGTAAGTGCCTCCACTCTAAACAAGTTTGTAGCCGGATAACTTTGTGTTGTTTCTGTCGCAAATAGGGTTGCCAAAGCTTCTTATGAAGGCACCGTGTAGTTTGGTTACACCCGCGTTATTTAAGGCTTCTGCTCCGCTCCCGTGGCTCATAGCGTGATGTTATATAGCCTTTAGGCTATATTCCATGGGTCCATTTATCGAGGAAGGCTATACATAGCCTTCCTCGATAAATGGGCTATTGAAAGAATTTTTCAAATCGGACCAGTAGTTCCTGAGATTAGCGCGTTCAACCAAACAAACAAATAAACTCTTCAGCTTTATATATTAGTACTAGTCGACGCCAGCGGCTTCGCACGCACATATTTTCGAATTGCCCATTTTGCCCGATCCCGTGGGAATTTCTGGAAATCCCGTCTTAGTGCACCCCTACAATCCCCAAGGAACATACATGCTAAATTTCAGCTTCTTGCGCCAAGTAGTTTCGGCTGTAGCTTGTCTGTCAGTCAGTCAGTAACGCAAGAATTTTATATATTAAGATTAGATTAGATTGTATCCCTCCATATTGTTTTGAACGTAGATTTGTAAACTTTTTTCAATATTACATTAATTATCGTACTATTATGTGTATGTATAGTGATCTCACAGAAAATCGACGTAAAGTAATAATACCTACTAGAGGACCCGTGCTGTTCCACAGCATATTTTAATATTATAAAAAAGGATTTGTGCCTCTGTCGTCCCACTATCTTGTCCCACATTCCAAAGAATTCCTCGTTCGTCCCACTTGAGTTTTAAAGTCACCACTCGTCCCACATTCCTGGCAAATTCAAAGTACAGTTGACAAAAAATATTGTACTATATCTTCCAATAAATTGAAATAATAGTTTTTTCTAATAACATAAAGATATTAAATACTTCCAGTTCTAGGTATGCATCCGCGATGCATGTTTTTAATTTTAATAATTAAAAGATCTATTGCAATTTAGGAAAATCTTTATTATTTAGTATCACAATCAAATCCAAATCACAGTACTATTAGTTACACCTATCAATATACACATTTGTATTTATCTTATAGAAGTACCACGTTAAGATATATATATGTATTACACATGTAATATTTATCTGAGATACTTCAACATAATTAGAACTACTTATTTAAAAAAACCTTTATTACGTGACTAATATCACAATCAAATCACAATCACAGTATTTTAATTAACCTCCTATTTATGAAAAAGTGGTATTTTAACAATTAAATTTCCAAAAAATCAACATTTGTATATAAGTAACAGTCAAATAATTATAGACCGTATACACATTTGTATTTACCTATATGTACCTTATAGAAGTACCACGTTATGTTATTTATGTTAATGTGGTATTTCAACATAAATTGAAATATTTATATTTAAAAATCTTTATTACGTAACTAATATCACAATCAAATTACAATCACAGTATTTTAATCAACCTACTATTTATGATAAAGTAGTATTTTAACAATTAAATCTCCAAAAAATCAACATTTTTAAACTTATCATTAATATAGACACATTAATATCATTAATAAACAAAAGGGCTGATTTTTTCCAGGCAATGGCCCAGTGATATAGTGCCATTCAACATTGCTGTTACAGAATCAAATATATATTTGTCATGAGCTATATCATCAGCACGCCGAGGTTTACCTTGGCGAGCTAAAGAAAGAACAGCGTCGTTTTTGATCACATTCAAAAAGCTAATGATGTTCAGCTTTCCCGAATATGTTCTGTTTAATTTAGCGTTACTGCCTTCCACTGGGTTATTTGTTCTGTAGATATCCCCCCAAAAATCCCATTTGCCTCGATAATATTCGTTGTCAAGCCATGCCGATACAAAATAGTCATTGAATTTCTCAATATTGAGAGTTTTCGGACAATCCTCCATTATATATAGCCATCCATCGCATTTAAGTTCAGGTGGTAGCAAAGCTAACGCTGTGCATAGAGCTATATGCTTTTTGAACATTCTCTTTTTATTTAACTTTAACGCCTTTGCTCTCTTCCAAACTGCTTGACTAAAATGGAAGTAACAGCCTTTGCATATTACATCCGGAAAGATGTTACGGATTGCGTTCATGGCTGCTTTCTCATAATCTGTTCTGAATGAAATCGGATGCCATTCTGGAATTTGCGATTTGATAAGAGCAAACGCAGTCTCATATGTGAACTCTTTTTTGTCCATTAATAAGATGTATATTAAGGGCACGACGTGAATTTTCTCACTTGTGCTGCCAAGGTCACCGTAAATCACATATAATTGTCTGAATGGTTTCACTACACACTTAAATGTACCATCTGCAAGGTAATGTTTCACGTGTTGATGAAGTCCTTTACTATTTACATCAGCAAAAGCTAATATCCTTGTTTTTCTGTACCCATAATCAAATAAAACAAAACTCATGTAACTTACTGGAATTTTTACTTCAAACGGCGTTTTAAATGTAGCTTTCTTTATTTGCTGGGCTTTGTTTCGAGCACTATACAAGCTGTTCTTAACATTCGATAATTCAGGTAATTTTTCTATCTTGTCAGTACCTTTGTCCAATAATTTTTTTATGCTTGAATTGAAGACAGAAGGAATCGATTTTCCTTCAGAAGATTTTGCTTCTTGCTTGCAGCGATGTATTTCTTCTTTGATGTCATTTCTTGCTATGCTGGGCGTACAAATGTCATGACGAAGAATTTTCGTCACATTATTATTTGAAGTCACCATTCCTCCATGACACCTTCTGTTCACACATCTCCAGACGATTGAGCTATTTTTGTTCTCTCGCTTTTTCGTATATTCGTAACCGGCATGCAAAATAATAGGCACACCTCTTTGTGATTCAATAAAGGTTATCTCTTGGGATGTAGAAGCCAGACTGCAGCCAGTCTGAAGATCAGCTCGGGATGATGAAGCCACTGGCTCCATGTTTCAGGATGAAGAAGCCACGGCTCTATATCTGATCACCTGCAAATACAACGTGAATTAGTTCTGTGCCTCCTGTAAAAAGGGGTACCAAGTCCAATATACCCTTTTCGTTTTTAAATGAATATAAGAGAGCAAAAAATTAGCTTTCATCTGTCTAAGAAAGGTATTCCGAACGAAACTATGTACAATAGTTTCGTTTCGTAGATACGAATCGTGAATAGCTATAATGATTAAAAATCATAGCTGAAAACCGACTTCAACGTGTTGAATATGGTTTTATCATACATGCTATTGTCAGAACTGAGCCAAATTGAAATGAGACTACACGGGAAGCACCAGCTTTCGAATCAAAAGAGTCATCAAAACTGATTCACCCAGAAAACACTTTGTAGTTGAGAACATCCTCATTTTATGAAGGAGGTTAACTAAATTAAAATGCGACCATATGGGAAGCACCAGCTTTTACATAAAAGAAGATTTATCAAAATTGGTTAACCTAAAAAATACAGTATAACCGAGAACATCCTCTTTTTTTGAAGTTTGTTAAAATGGGTAAACAAAATTAATGTGAATTAGGGCTCAAATCAAATTATTATTTGTTCAAATTTCTAGTTAATGTGAAAAAGGGTTACTCATTTAAAAAAAAAATACTAGACGATTTCGTGAAACAGGGCCATAGATAAAGAACTCCATGACAGGACCTAGGAAACAGGAAAAAAAATATTTTTCAAAATTTTGTTTGCGTCTCCTAAAAAGTAGCGATGTACTCTTTTTCACAGGAGGCACAGAGTTAAGTATGCATATAATAAAAGACCATAATCCTTAGACAGCAACTAATATAAAAGTAAATAATTACCACAATAGTAATATAAGTCAAATCATTTATCATGACTTCACAAAATATGAAAAAATCGACAAAATTATAATTATTACTTACCCTTTAAAACTTCACAAATATTGAACCTCACTCTATGAATACACCACGCTTAATGTAAACACCTCATATTTAAAATTAGCAGATGCACTTTGTAACCGCATTTGCTCCGATTGCGCTGATAACGCAAAGCCACGTCATTGGTCAATTGATTAATACAAAGAAAGCAGAGCGAGAGAGCAAGCTCTAATCCGGTCGCACAAAAATACCGAAGCTATAAACATTCAAAAACTTGTTCTAGGTTAATAATAATAGTAGTGGTCTAAGCAGTGGGGTGCACAGGGTTTGTACTTAGGGTCGGCTATGTGTACTTTATTAATGCCTTCAATCTAAACCTAAAGTTTGATCAGAAAAAAACTGTCATGGTGGCGTAACTTGTAATTTTATAATTTATATTATAGTGGAGTCTCGGATTGAATTAGTTCATCAAATTTTCCGCAACATGAGGTTATTTATCTTTCTGGTCAGTCAGGTTTTTAGGCTGACTGTACAATTAAATCAAATTTAACTCATATGAAAAAAATGTGGGACGAGCCAGACATACGAATTGGGACGAGCGGGGAATAAAATATTGAAAATTAAGTTTTGGGACGAGCGAGGCATACAAATTGGGACAAGTGGGGAATTTTTTATGTGGGACGAGACTCTGTGGGACGACCGAGGCACAAATCTAAAAAAGCTCTTACATATAAGTATGATGAGTACATTGTAGCCTTATCTAATAAGTAAAAAGATGATATTCTTACCAAAAATATAATATATCACAAAACTTCTTTTCTCACAACATTGGCTTTGCGTTGCACCTTAGGTATCGTGAAATTTCCACCTTGGCATTATTGAATGGTTTGCCGCGCAATAGGGATATAATATATAATATGTTTAACTGAACATTGACGAAAGAAAGTTCTATGATATGACTGTGCTGCCCTACTATTCTTTCCATTAGGACACTGTAATGTCCTTCGTCCAGGTGCCCAGAAAATAGCAAGTTATGGACAATTTCGCCAGTACCATATACAGTAATCGTATTAGTGTTTTCCAGGTGAACTCTGAATTGACACTCGGGATATAGCTCACTTACACTCTGAAGTTCAGCATGCCCTGCGTACTGTCCGTTGGCACCCATCACACGTTTGTAATCTGTTGCATTTGTAATGGTCTGGCCATATGCTTTGTCCAGTGAAGTTACTATATACATCTCACTTATTGACAATGTTATCAGCAGTGGCCAAACGAATTTCATAATGTTTATTCTCACTTCCATAAAGAAATTGCGCGGAATAAGCAATTACCGTCACCAAGAATGGACATCACTTGAAAATTGTTGATGGTAGAATTAATCAAATCTGAACCCGTTTCCACCCGTATTTTTAAGCAGTAGGAGAACCATCCGGTACCAAATCTCCAACAGGGCCGTCATTGACCAAGATTCTTTGTTCAAACTTTCTCTGAGCATTTTTCAATTTCCTTCCAAGAACCATAATTATAATTGAATACACAACTACTCACAAAAAATACGTTATTAAATCAGAAACTTAAATAACTAACTTACGCTAACTTCACTTTTTTCTTTATCTGTCAATATTTTATTATCAAAATTAAAATTATAGATAAATAACTTTTTTTTATAAGTAAGAAAATAGGTTTTATTTCTGTCATCCAGCTAAATATTTCTGTGAGCAGCACGATTTATTTTGTTTTGTGTATGGGTGTGATTAATCCATCATAATTTAGAAATGTAATAATGACGTTTATAGTTTTGGTCAAAATTGTACTTTTGGTAGGAATGGTAGCTTTGGTAGCAATCGTAAGTAACATTGCTACCAAAACTACAATATATGCCAAAATACCATTTCTATCAAAACTACTTTTCCTACCGAAAATACTATTCCTATCAAAACTACTTTTTGTACCAAAACTACTAATCTTACTAACACTATCATATCTACCATTTTTCTTAAACTACCATTTCTACCAAAACCGCCGGTGCTGTCAAAAGTACCTACCTTTTCTCTCAAAACTACTATTCTTACCAAAGCTACAATTTCTACCATAACTACCACTTGTAATAATATAATTATATGACAATAGTACTATGAGCCGCTGTAATATGTTCCACATAAAAAAAAATTAAGATGCCCGAAGAAAGTCCGTAATTTAAAAACACAATAACATAAAACGTAAGGTAAGAAAATTCCTCAACATCAGAGATCAGTTCACCCAACATTAAGGGTTAACTGGTAACATTCGAGGAATATTACCTGCCATCAGCGATAATTCACTGTAGTGATAATTTGACCAACATCGGGTATAATTTTACACACCACCACACTCACACCCGTATGAAAGTAAGGCAAGGTCACCTTAAGGAGGCATAACTTTTTTTCCTGGCAGTTAACGCAAGGAACTTGTTAGATGCCATAAAAATATTTTTGAATTAAGAACCGTCCATGTAGAGAGAAAGCAATGGAATCTTAAGAAATGTATAGGAAAATATTGAAAAATAAGTTCAATGTCCACACCTATCTTCCTTCAAACTTACCCAATTTAAATGAGCATACTATGAAATGAAAGAGCTCTTTTCAGCGCGTGTTTTAAGCCTATAACAAAACGCCTACCTTAATGAGAATCAGATATAAAGAAGCAGAAAGTCATTGACTACGGCTACGAAAACCTACAAAATGTATGGGAGAAACTGTTTTTGCATATAACTTGATGAATGTGCAAGTTAGGTAATTTCTAATGCTTGATGACAAATCTATGCAGCGAGAGCTTTCATTTAAAAAAAACATCATGCGAATCGGTTGCGTAGAACGGGCTGGCCGACTCGTATTATAAAACACAAATTCTTTTAATATATAGATATTGTTGGTTTCGTTCGGTGAGTGAGAGTGCCGGAAGCCCCATCCCCTATTCCTTCTCCGTCATCTCACTCCTTATCCTATCCGTTTTTCCAACCCCAAGGGGCGGCAACGCACTTGTGACTCCTGTGGTGTTGCTTGTATCCATGGGCGGCGGTAATTGTTTACCATCAGGCGATCCGCCTGCTCGTTTGCCGCTTAGGACATAAAAATAAAATCTAACGAATGAAGGCAACTCGGAAAGAATTTGTACGAATACCACAAATTGTTACGTGTGATGATCGAACACTGACACTCCGCTAGCGCACTACTGAGATAACCAACATAATCATTCCGCCATCCGTGCATTTCTAGTTTAATATAAAGTAGTATGTCTTAGACTATGCCTACATACGGCAAATACATTGTAACGTTTGTTGGTGTGTTGAGATATAAATTAAATAGTACTGTGGTTGGTTACAAAATATATTTATGTTGGCAGGCGTTACACAAAATAAACCCGGTAGCTAAAGGTAAGAGCTGAGACTCAGGGCAGGGTAGGCAGGTAGGCTGACGAGGCTTCGGCGCTCCAGCAGAGAAGTAGCACTTATCTTCAGTGGTGTCCAGGATCCAAGAGAGGGCGTTCGCTGTCGCACTGCCGTATTTATTTGCCGCTGGGAGGGGAACGGCCGGCAGGAGAAGTGGTAGGGGCCAGCGCGACGGTTATAACGTCACAACATTAAGGCAGTTCTCGCTAGAGTGCCAACACCTTTTCCATTTATGGTTTACGCACTAATTCAACAAGTGTTTGATTTTAAAATACTGAATACGTTATGATGTAAAGCCATTACATATATAGGTATAAGTGGGAGGTCTTTTAAAATATGTGTAGCACGATAAGTGATTTAAGTGAATGTTGGCTTCGTATATGTGTAGACTCGACAGAGTATCGACACTTTGTTTACGAAGCCTTTTCATTTTGAATTTTAACAGATTCTACCGTCGATACCCACATAATATACAGAGTGTAAGGGACGGTGTACCGAAAACCGATACCAATGATTCAGTACATGATACTGAGGCCATTGGCGGTCGAATTTTCCGGATTTTTATTATGAATTTTCCGAGTTTTCTTTTGCATTTTTTGCCATATAATGTAATGAAATAGTAACTATAGTCGACCCGCATTAATATTTTTGTAAAGTTCTTAAAATTAAACATGTACATGCCGCGTTTACTCTGATTTGACATCGGCCGCGGCGCGCGGCCGTAGCGCTGTAAGCGCACCAGTACATCGTAATCACTGCCAATATCACCTGCCGCTGTAGGGCCATAACAGCTGATAATGCGAGTTTGCGTGTTTCTATTTACATCGCATTTTTTTGGAAAATTGTCTTGTTAGATTTTTTCCGGCAAATTCGACTGCCAAGGATCTCAGTATAATGAACTGAATCACTAGTATCTGTTTTAGGTACACCGTTCCTTACACCCGGTATATGATCGCTAAATAAAATAAAACTATGTTGGTATTTTCAGACCACAATGTCGATCCTTCTTGTGATATTAAATTGCTCACACCGAATGTGATTAGCATATACGTATGACTACCTCATATCCAGGAAAAAAAAGTGTGAGCGTTCCTATAGTAATTGAAGGATAGAGATTTTTTGCAAATGTTTGTACTTTGAACATCATGCCAAAAAGCCTGCAAATTAGCATACCCTAGCACTCGGGGGCTTCTTCTTCTTCTTAGCCTAATTTTACGTAAAAGCGGTATACTTTAGCAGTAATAGGCGATAGAAGTAGTACACGGGCTACATAAAAAAAATGTACTTTATTCATCTTAGAAGAGCAGCATTCTTATAAAATTAGCACAACTAGTTATATCACCTTCATAAAAATTTTAAGTTGCCGCATACAAAGCGAATATATCTCTTTGATTTCAACAAAAAATCTTCAACTCTTTTTCGTTATATACAGTGGTGGTCATATAATTAAGAACGCTGATATAATGTGAAGATTTTTTCAAACTAAGACGTATAACTAATTGCATGCAATTTTTTTATTTCTCTCGGTATCATAAATTTTTTCCATAAAAACACTGAATTTATTGATACACATGATTAGCTAAAAATAAATAATCAAACTTTTTTACACTACTTCTAACCATAGTATTCCTATTTATTGGCTGGTCACGTAATTAAGAACGCTTTATAATTTATTTATTTTTTCAAATTTAAAAAGACTACACTCAGTCGATTTGCAGTTGTAGGTTACTGTTTGTGTAATTTTGGCACCTAGTGCCGTAAAAGATTTAAAGGGATTACTTCTTATAAAAAATACAATGGGAAAAAATAAAAGTTGTGATAAATCTATAAGGGAAGTTATAATAAAACATCGCCGGCAAAATTGGTCTTATAAAAAGATAGCCGACCATCTACAATGTTCAAAAACGATGGTTTTCCACGCTGTAAAGCATTTTGCTACGTATCAAACTACTTTGAATGTTCCACGTGTACCTAGACAGAGAAAAACAACTCCTCGAGATGACCGAAACATCGTTCGTATGGTAAAACAAAATCCCTTTAAAGGGTCAAACGAGCTGAGAAAAGAATACTTTGGTGAAAATAACCCTTCAGCAATCTCAGCACGCACTATTCGAATACGTTAGGTAGAAGAAAAATTGCACGGAAGGATAGCAAGGAAGGTACCCATGTTGAACATTTTCCACAGGCAAGCCCGGCTTGCATTTGCGAGAAAGTATGAAAACTGGACTGTGCGGCAGTAGAAAAATGTACTTTTTTTCTGATGAGACGAAAATAAACAGAGTATGTTCTGATGGAAAACGATATGTACGAAGTCCCTCGAATACAGCATTCGACCCTAAGTACACGAAAGTTACATTAAGTAACTTTCGTGTACTTAGGGTCGAATAGGTGCAATAATAGGTGCACGGTGGTGGAAATGTGAAAATCTGGGGTTGCTTTTTTGGACATGGTGTTGGACCTGTAAAGTTGATAGAAGGTAACATGGATCAATTCCAATACAAAAATTTACTGGAAGAAACAATGTTACCTTATGCTGAAGACGTTCTACCGGTTATTTGGACATTCCAACACGACTATGATCCAAAGTACACTGCACGCACCGTAAAGGAATTTCTTACAGCGCAATCAGCTACATATTATTGTAATTTTTTAAATGTAAATGTCATACAAAACAATTTCCGTTCAGTTTAAGAAGTCGTTCTTAATTATTTGTCCAGCTTCAGTACCATTTGAATGTGTTACTTTGGTAAAATAAATTAAATTTTATAAAAATAGTTGACAACTTTATTCTTTATTCCTAAGCCACGTTGCTCTATTAATGTGGCTATTTTATAACATGATTAGTTGCTTCTCAGAAGCTGCACATGTCTGTGTATGACATTATTTAAATAAAAACTTCCAGTACTTCAAATCGTTCTTAATTATATGACCACGACTGTAGTTTGTTTTCTAAAGAGGAAAGTGCCGTACGTGATGGTTAGAATAGAACTGAAGTGAGGAGAGCACGTGAACTTTTAATATTATGAAGTCATCGAGATTGCTATTTGTAGAACATTTTAACTCTCACCGGCAACAGTTTCTAGAAGCGTGAGCTGTTAAAAAATATGTTCAATAGAAATATAGTTTTATCCTGCTTTCTT
Organism: Euclidia mi; assembly: GCA_944739405.2. Taxonomy (NCBI): domain Eukaryota; kingdom Metazoa; phylum Arthropoda; class Insecta; order Lepidoptera; family Erebidae; genus Euclidia; species Euclidia mi. The sequence continues at coordinate 49,942,982 of OX123196.2, forward strand.
TTAATAGTCTGCAGAGTAAATTCTCTTTCCGTAGAATTTTATATATTTTCGGTATTATTTAATAAACCTAAGCAGAATAAATACACCCACTTACCTATCTAAATTATTTCATCTTTAAATGTTGAATCGACTTAAACGGAATATAGCCATCAACTGTCGTAGAGATGGCCCATTCTAAGCAACAAAAACTTCAGAGCATCGACATGTCATACAAATGTATGCTTGTAGACACGTCTACCACAGTCTCACTACTTTAAAAAAAAAAGAAAAGTTTTATATTGTCGCCACAGGTGGGATAATTGTCACAGAATATAAAGGACTCGTTGAATGTAACCTTGCTAGAATCGCCTCTAAAAAAATTATTGTCTGCAAGGTACTCGTATATGCAGCTTTGTAAAACATGTGATATTCATAGCTATTAAGGTTTACTTGTTTATGTTTGGAACCAAATCCAACTTAAATCCACGTACGCTTACGTGCCAAAATAATCTAAATAATTTTAAATCGGGTTCCCAAATTGGCAATAATCTGCTTGTACATGACACTTCGACATAAAAGGCGTCAACTTTTTCTATAGAAGTCGAAGAAGTTGCAAGTCAAGGGTAAAAGGTAAAAGGAGGAGCCTGCGAAATTCGAAACTCGTAGATTTGTTTGTACTACGACTAGCAGTTGCGTTAGAAAATGTTCGTACTGTAAATCGTTGCCTCGTCATTTATTATTTCCGCGACTAATGTGGGTTTGACGACCAAGTGGAACAATATTTTGTGTGGCCACATATTTTGGTTTTGTGTCTGAGCGTTCTTTGTGACCGTTATATGTTTTTCTGACTTATTAGTAAAGTCCTACGTGATACAGGAGAGACATCCTAAAGTTGTACTGACTACATGTATATGAAAACATGTCTGTCATTAGAAACGAATTGTACTAACTAGCTAAATATTTCATTGTACAAACTTAATCAAAGCAACAGTACTTTCACAACAGCTCCTTTGAGTTTTGCATGCGTTTTTTGTTTTTTGTTTTTGTTAACGCATGCCAGTTTTAAGAAAAATAAACGGAAATATTTGCCTACGCTCCAAAGTCGCGGCATATTTTTTAGCATTTACACCAACTGAAAATAAAGTTCGTTGTGACTTCTGATAGCCTAAAGATCTGTGAGAGTTTGTTTAACAAAAACAAGCTCCATGAATCTCTCAATAACTTCACCGAAAACCACAACAGAGAAAACGACCTAAGTAGGTAACAATTTTAAAAGCGAGAAACCTGCTACAGAACCGCCTTTGTCTTGAATACCTTAAACAAATAAAGTTGAAAATAATAGCTTACTAACAAAATTACCATAGTACTATATACATATATACATTCTAGAATTTGGAACATTTAAAAGGAATTCCAATGTACAGAATTATTTCAATTCGAGTCCGACGACTTGAAGCTATTTAGGAAAATATTATTGAGATTCTAAGAATTTCCTCCAAAGACAGTTGTGATCAAAAGGGACCTATCTTAATAATATAGGCGGGACGTTTTACATTATCTTAATGAAAGTAAACATTCCGCGAGAGATGATTTAATATTCAATTTTGGACGAATGACTTCGTAAATGGCTTGATATACCGCATGTTTACTTTTTGATATTCATCTAAGTATTAATTTTGATATCTTGCTTACTGTTTAGTAAATGGTGAACGATTATTCACGCATTTTCATTATATATAGATATAAAGACTAGGGGATAACTTTTATTGCCGAGGACTTTATAAACGTAAAATTAAAAGGCACAAAACAGACTCGATATAACAATTTTGTATCATTCAAGTGTTATCTGCAATACTCGGTGTAATTAATACGTTATTTCTTCAAAAAGTAAAGTATAAATAGTAATATCATTTCATTAAATATATTTTGTCTAATATATAGGTAGTTGGTATTCTTAACTTTACTATGTATTATTCTCTAGCTATAATAATGTATTATTAATTATATTAGTTGAATAGTCTTCAATGGATATAGTTAACACATTTTTGTTTCGCATATGAATTTGACAAATGTCAGGTATAATCAAAGAGCTCAGATATTGACATAGAGGCGCATTTCCTATGGGCGCTCTTAAGACAAACTTTCTGCGACCCAAATTGCCGCTTGGCGGCGTAGGCAGTCGCGACGCGACAGCTGTCTCGCTCCTCCAGTGTATCTACACATTTATACATATAAATAAAATTGAAGTGTCTGTCTGTGATATTCAAAATAACTATGTTTTTTCAAGTGCACATAATTAGTTACACTATTCTAAGTCCAAAACAACCCTTTTTAACATTTTTGTGAGTCTGTCTGTCTGTCTGTCTTTCTGTTTGTCCGGGGTAATTTTCGGAACGGCTCCGAACCGATTCAAATGAGACTTTCACTGCAAGGTAAAGGACTTTATAGCGCTACATATAGGCTAAAATTTGATCCGTTAGGTTGCGCAGATGTCACGATACCGAGTCTATGTAGTATATATACCTATTTGTGTATATTTTCAGTAGTTATTAACTTTCGAAAATCGCCAGGCGTATAAAAAAAATATTTGGCTGAGATTTAGTTTATATATTTTAGGCGTCTATTAACAACGAATTTTACGAAAGGGCTTGCTTTAGGACGTTGTAAGGTTAGCGCAAAGTATGAAAGTTAAAATAAAATACTATTACTATCAGCGTGCGAAGCCGCGGGTACCAGCTATCGTAACTATGAGAGCAAGAGAGACGGAGAACGACACCAGCGCAGCCAATGGCGCCAACTTAGAACTAAACTGGGGCCAGACCCCACTTGGAATCAGCACACGAAATCCTTAAGGACTACGGTTCTATGTACAAATCTGTATTCATTCGTATAATGTAGCAAGACCATCACTTCAAAATTATTATAAACCATCTCGTAATCTTCTTGTCTCTTTCGCTCTGATATTTTTGTCAATTTTGTAACTTACAAAACAAACTTATGTTTAAGTTCTTCCAACTCAAAAAGAACTGATTATGTAAATAAATACATTTCATCGGTATTCTATCAACTAACAATTTCCATTTTAATTATGTAAAGACTGATCAGTACTTCAGGCAAGGCTGCGTGTCCATCCTAGATTTGCGGACAAGCTGAGCGGTGTACGAGAAAAGCGCCATCTCATTTCCATAGCCTCAAGGCAAGCGTCACTTTGTTTATGATTTTTCATTTTATGGATCAAATCTGGCTCTGATTCCCACTTTTATATGGCCCCTGATATAATATGTTCAGCAGCAGTGATAATCGCAATCAAGTAAGTAGTTTTGACACTCGTGACGTTACAGGAAAATATTTCAAATTTCTGCGGTACAAAAATATTGGAGGGAGTGACAAATAAATAACCGCTCTCCTCCTTGCCATGATTATGTGGAATCGTATTTTTAATTAGACACAGGTGGACATAGTAGAGTGTAAGGTTACTTCTTCAGTAAGGAATAAAACATACGTTTTATCTGCCTCGCTCATGTCAGTTGGATACACAGTATCGCCATTACTTCACTTTCTGATCTATAGTACATAGCGTGACCGGTTCGCGTGAATCCCTGATTACATACAAATTGGATGCTAACGGATCAGCGCGATAAGATTCTATCGTGAAATACGGCGTACAGAACATTTTTGTTTTGGTCATATTACTCCTTGTAATTGTTTAGCTGTAATAGAGTACGATAAGCCCTACTTCGTGGTAAGGGTGAATAGAATTGGAAAGTCTTCCAATTTATTTTACTAGGAGTCGCCCGCGGCTTCGTCTGCCCTAAACTTTCAACCTTTACTTTACCCCCTCTGGAGTGAAACATAGAAAAAGCCTTCCTTAATGGGTGCCTACGTCATAAACGAGACGCGCAGTAGTTTGGACTCCGCGGTGATATGTTAGTCAGGATAAGTAATTATATAGATATATTTATAATTTAGTTAGGGTTTCTCGACAAGTTACTCACCGAAACATTGAGATGACACAAGCAAATGGATCATTATATGCTGCCTTAATTACCTATAGGCTGCCTACGTCTATTAAATAATAACCTCGTTATATACCTGTATATTTCATAATTAATTGCACAGTCTATTAGTCTATTGTCTGTACATATAGTATCTATCGACAAAGATTAATGGACATTAACAAAGAACAAATATTGACGCGGCTCGACTGTTTGAATGTAATTTTACTCATCAACTAGTAGCAAAGTCATTTTCTTAATTACAGAAATAATCATTACGCTAAGCCTGCTAAGCTTTAGTTCGACTTAGACCAGAAACTCGTTGATGCCATAGTGTTCACTAATTAAAACCGGTTTTAATATAATTATGAAACTTATCTTGCTTGTTTGTAATTATGTAAAGGTTCAAATGATATCGGTAGACTTAACAGGCTTATTAAACTAAATATAATTGAATAGCTCAAAGTTAAGTCATAGAGTTCAGTACTTCTTTTTTTTTGGGCATGAACATGGATGCTCGTTTTGGCCTGGATGTTTCTAGGTATATTATGTATGTATTTACAAAAAAGTATATAAGTATGTTTATCCATTATCTAGCACCCATCGTACAAGCTCTGCTTAGTTTGGGACTGGTGATGTGTGTATGTGGTAGAATATTATTATTATAAATGCTTAGGTGTCTTAAGATTATTAATAACTGTTTAAGAGAAACCTTTTTAAATTTGTTTGAAGACTGAATATTTTGACTTATTCTCAAAAATATATAAAGAAGACGTGTAGGTGATTTGAGCATATAAGTACTTTTATTTGCATTTTCTACTATTAATTACTACACGATTTATAATTATGCGTAATACAGTCGATATAGGCGTTTCAGTACTAAGACTTTTTGGTAGTTTGTATTGGGGTTTTATTCAGAATAAATTGGATGTCCTTCTGGTCTTATCGAAACTAACTTACTATTTTGAAAAGCTTTTTAGCATATCGTACAAAATCAAAATTTGTACACTTATATATTGTCCTAGGTTTATCTCTGAGAATGGAACTGTTGAAATACTTGTTAGTGATATCAGTATCACTAACAAATATATCAACAAACCGACAGTCTTTCGGTCCATACCCACCCATATTTTTTTTGTGGGGTGTACTCTTATATCCTTATATTTGTTCTTTTCTATGTGTATTATCTGTTACTAGGCTTCTGTCCGAGGCGCCCGCATGACCATACATCTTGTCCAGAGATCACACTACAGTGAAAACTGTACAATAATATATGAAATAAGCATGAGGGTGTCGGTGAATTTTATTGAATACTCATGGATAAACTGTAATCTTATTACATCGTTTTCTAGCAGGTTGTTCGGGCAAAATAATGCGCTCATTCTCTTTTACGTAGTCGTAAAAATAAATGTAGGTATTTGCAATTCACCTCGACCTTACCGCTGAAGTAATAAACAGCCTGAATTCTACTTGCTGTTTAGAAAACTTTTGATCCATTTATATCTGTTTATCTTTGTTCAAATTTAGACTGATTGCTTCGATGTCGAAACTTTAAACTTTGATAAACTTCTGTAATTGCCTTGAACTTCGATGTTTCAGTTTCTTAGATACCTACTACTCCATAATTTATTGTTTGAACCAATCAAGGAAGAAACGTGTCTGTTCTTTTGAGTAATGAAAATACCATTTTCATTGGATTGGTGATTTGGATTGGCGATTGGATGCTGTCAACGAAATAACAATGATTTGAGCGAAGTTCTATTCTTGCAAGAAATAATTAAAGAAAAATTTCGGATTCGCGCTAAAATATGCTTACCTTGATTCGCAACCGCGTACGGGCAGCGGGTGACTGTCGGCGAACGTATTGAGCGGAGAGACACGCTTTTCCTTCTGTGATGACATTTTATTGAAACAAAAAAAGTGACAATCAGAGTCACAATCATCATCATGATCATCATTTGACGACCGGTTGGCGCCGCGGGAGTGTAAGCGACTGCTACGCCGAAGGTCGCGGGTTCGATTCCCGCTCAAGTCAAACATTTGTGTACATGAACATGGATGTTTGTCTTGGTCTGGGTGTTTCTATGTATAATATGTATGTATTTACAAAAAAAAGTATATATATGTTTATGCATTATCTAGTACCCACAGTACAAGCATCTGCTTAGTTTGGGACTAGATGGTGTTGTGTGTATGTGGTAGAATATTATTATTATTATCATCATCACAGATTTAACCAGGTATCATCCGAGATCTACAAGCCTCGGAGCCAAGGTTCCGCTTATAACTGGTCCAACCAGATTTAACAGAATATCAGCTCTTTTTAAAGAGCGACTGCCGTCTCACCTCCGCAAATCAAATGGATAGCGATATTCCGGGTTATATAGTCGAGACCGACAGTTTAACGTGCTCTCCGAAGCACGGGGCAAGCGATTATAAATAACTTGACTTCAAAAAGTCAGTGGGTAATGCCATGGCTTTGCACCCGCTACCCTCTGCAGTCTGTTAGTATCACCTTGCTATGTCCATCTCAAAGAGACAATCTAGAGCAGTGGTTCTCAAACTTTTTTAGAGATGGAACCCTTTTAGATAAACAAATATTTGGCGGAGCCCTAAAATAAAACAAAGCCGAGTCCTATGTGCACTTTAAAATCATTTATTTTACCGACATACGTCTTCGTGTAGCTAAAGATGCTTCGTGGAGCCCTGGGACTCCGAGCAGCACACTTTGAGAATGGCTGATCTAGAGAGTCTGCGAGTATATTTACGAGAAGAAATAACTTCGGTGGTAGGTATATTTATTGTTCTGTCATCCTCATCTACTTTATTTTATTCTGGCGATAAGATTTTCTTGTTGCTACTTATTTAATACTCAAATATAAGTTCTCGTTTCGAATATCAAGTACGTAATATATTATTCAGAATAGTTATATTATGTTTTCTTTATGAATGAGAAAATTCTTGTACTATGAGTCTACCTTTGAAAGCCTAAGCCTACTTTTGAAGTTCATACTTAGTTAAATTTTGCAAACTTGTTTTAGAAGGTTTACATACGTTTTGCGATGGAATACATAATTTTCATACAAGGAACACTATGTCCCATATGTGCGTAGATTTGGTAAATCTATGTTTCTTTTTCTGGATGACATAAGCACTAGTTATATACTTTTTTCTCTAGTTCCAATCTAGAGACACACACGTACCTACCAAAACAATTCTTCTTACTTTTTAAAATACAACTCCCGTACTGGAAATAAATCCTTTGTCGCGGGGGACTTTACAAACATAGAACCAACGGACACAATCAACATCCAGACGCGAAACAACAATTTATGGATCACATAAAGTGTTGTCTCATGTGGGGATCGAACCCACAACACTCAGCGCAGTGTCAAGCGTCGAGGCGGCCACTTAAACCACTGCGTCAACCGTGCAGTCAAATATCATAGTTTTAGAACACACAACTATCATACCTACTTTCGAAACTATGGTCGTCAAACTTCCGTTCCATTTTTGTGGCAAATCTACTCACCACAGAGAAATAATACAATATGCTTTCGTTATAACCTTCAGTAGATTTTCCTTCTACAAGCCTTTTGTACTAAACGAAATACAATGTTTAAGAGAAACCCCGCCGCGCCCTGCCTTTGTTAAATTAATCTATAACTTTAACAAAGCTAATAAACACGGAGCATTTGTCTTCATAATATAAAACCCTGTTTTAAAGTTAAATAAAAATGTACCTAAAATAGTTACTTAGTAACTATATATTTTGTTTATCTAGGACACCATCACAAAAGCGAGCGAGGGTCTTAATTTAATTAGACTGTCACCTCTAAGCCTTATAATACGCTCCTTAATATAATCAACGACAACGATTTTATATTTTGGCATGGCTTGACTTTAAATAGTAATAAACGCAGCTAGGTAGTCTTCTGTGACTATTGTGGCTAGTTCTTAATTGTAGTTTATTAAAAACCTTCTACGTTGGAACATCTCACTCGCGGTTATTTAATTTTTAAATTAAAAAGAGGCTGTGCAATTGCAACTAGATAACGGATAAACATACGTATAGGTATATTTCTAAATAATATTATAGATATGGATGTGTAAACCATGGAATATGGCTACCTATCCCTTTGGATTGCGGAGGTCAGACGGTAGTCGCTCTGTGGAAAAGCTGATATTCCGTCAAATCTCTTTAGACTAGTAAGCGGACCCTGGGCTGCAAGGCGAGAAGTCTTTGATGCACCTGGGATAACGATAGGCCGATGATGATGATATATTATAGATAAACTACACCTACATAAAACAAATAAACGTGCTTACAGCATAAAGAAAAATAATTTTCACGTAGATCTGCCACTGAGCTTTGTGCCAGGTTTCCGAAGAATTTGATTTTGATTTCGAAAGAGAAATAGACTTCATTGCGGGACTGCCTACACTTAATTTAAATCCATTTAATTTTTCTCCCGTCACCTTAGATGAAGTTAAAAAGTCCATCCTCTCCATTAAGTCAAGGGCAGTCGGGTACGATAATATCAGTCGTCGCATGATTACCACTGTCCTTGACCAACTCCTTCCTGTTATCTCTCACATAATCAACTTTTCCCTCTCCTCGGATCAATAGCCTGCCGTCTAACGAAAAGCCTACGTTCGGCCTCCCCCTAAAATATCAAATCCCACTATGCCGAACCACTTTAGACCCATTTCCATTCTCCCATTCCTATCCAAAGTCGTAGAGGCTTGCGTACACAAGCAGTTATTCCGATTCATCCTATTCAATAATATCCTTAGTCCATTCCAATCCGGATTCCGGCCTGGTCACAGTACTGTTTCCGCTCTGCTGAAGGTGTCTGGCGATATTAGGGCGGCCGTGAGGAAAGCCGAGGTAACTGTGTTAGTTTTGGTGGACTTCTCAAACGCCTTTAATACCGTCAGCCACGATGTACTTTTGGCCATTCTTTCCCACCTTAATATTTCATCTGAGGCTCGGGATTGGTTCTCTTCATATCTTTGTGGTCGCCAGCAATCAGTTCGCATTGATGAGACATCGTCGAATTGGTGTGATCTGGACGCTGGGGCTCCACAAGGCGGAATTCTCTCTCCACTTCTATTCTCACTATTCATTAATCTCATCACTCATGAACTTAAGTGTGCGTATCATCTATATGCTGACGACGTGCAGCTTTACGCTCAAGCAAGGGTGGACAAGCTGCCCGATTTAATTGCAGATGTTAATCGAGACTTACATGCTATAGGAGTGTGGTCGGACAGATTTGGCCTTTGCGTTAATCCTACAAAATGCCAAGCTATCGTAGTGGGAAGTCCGCGTATGAATACCAGAATAGATTTCCCAAGCCTGTCGCCTGTAATTTTTAACGGGTGTGCTATACCATTCTCGACATCTGTGAAAAATCTTGGTCTACACATAGATAGCAACCTTGACTGGCGGACTCAGATTTCAGTCGTCAGCCAAAAAGTATTTGGGACTCTGCGCTCACTGTATCATCTCAAAAATTTTCTTCCATCTACAACTAAGGCAATGCTTGTGCAAACTTTAATCTTCCCTATAATTGACTATGGTGACGTGTGTTATCTCGACCTGAATGCAGACCTACGCAACAAAATTGACCGACTTCTTAATTATTGCATTCGGTTCGTTTTTAATGTGCGTAAGTTCGATCACGTTTCAAAATTTCGCAAGGAATTAAAATGGTTGCCGATTCGTCAGCGACGAAATTTGCGTACTCTGACAACTTTATACTCTTTTCTCCACTCTCCTAAGGGTCCGTCATATCTAGTACATTATTTTCAATATCTTTGCTCCAACCATGATAAGAACCTGCGATCTACTAATAACCTTCTTCTTCTCTGTCCATCTCACACTTCTAGTTTAGTACATTCTTCTTTCAATATCCAATCTATCCTTCTTTGGAATGCTCTCCCTCCCGAAGTTAGGACGACCACTAGCCGTGCCACGTTCACATTTAGAGTTCGCCAGCTTTTGTATAGCAAATTGTCGGATGCTTCTCAGTAGCACTTTATAACTTACCTGTTAGTAGTCTATCTTTTTAAAAAAATATTTTCATGTGTATATATGTATTATATATATATGTATATATATACCTATACACCACTATTTTTTAATTAGTAGAAAAACTTTAAGGACAGATTAGCGAAGATATTATTATCATATATGTGACGTAAGATTTTCATAATATCAATAAAGAGCAAAGTTATTATCATTTGTTTATTGTAGAAAATCTCACTTAAATCATAGTCATATTTTACAATCCATTCACAAATTCATTGATAATATTCCATCCTGCTCATTCGCATTCTCTCTGTCGCACTTATGATGTACTTACGTAGCCATAGAAAATAAAATGAAGGAAAATAATAAATGTGGATAGTTATTTTTTAATTTTGTTAATTCTACCCTCTCCTGAAGTATGAATACTTCATTCGGGCTTAGGACCGGTAAAATTTATCGTTTAGCAAGTAATTAAATACGGAGGTATGTAATTAGAAAGCAAACAAATATCAAAATAAAAGATGGTGTTCTGGACTAAAAGAAAAGAGTAATTTTGGCGTATTTATGAAGTTAGAATCATCTGCTATTTACAAATTATTTTATCATCATCATGTCAGCCTAGAGACGTCCAATGTTGGACATAGGCCTTCCTCAGGGTGTGTGAAGAACACAGACCGATTTTGAGCCGCCCGCATCAATTTATTATTTACTTAAGTACGTATTATTTACTAAACTTACAAGTATTTCCATTGACCTTCGAAATGTCCACCACCGTTGTCAAAAGCATCCAATATGCACTGTTTTAATTGTTTGACACTGACCCGGTCACTTTTGTACACTCACAATACGATGTCTATGGGTACACAGCTGCATTCGCGATTTTTCCACTCAAAAAGTACGCACGAAGCATAGCTACATACTCCCGTGATATGAACTGATATGATAGGCCATCGCGTCGGGCAAACGTAGACAAACAATTAACTTTTGCAACAAAATTAGATACGCTCACTTTAGCTAACAATTTAGTACTGTTTGTCGCATCGTCGGGGCGTGGCGCAGGCGCAGAGGGACGGGGGGGGGGGGAATTTATCAATGGTTAATTTTACTATGATAGTACACGGGTCGGTCATAATATTAGTATTGCATTTACCAATTATCACGTATTTTTGTGGACAGTTTTGAGACAGTTTTGGGACTTAGTGTTTTTATTTTTCAAGTACATAAATATGATCAGTTAAAGATACTTAGTGCCCTGTTAAATTTTTTGTACTAATTAAAAAATAGTGGTGTATATGTATTTATTTTATATGTATATATGAATATTTTATGTATTAAAATTTAAACTATAAACATGTAGTATGTTGCGTATTCTCTTTGATTTTATTCTGTTTGTGTAGTACACACCTGCCATGATCATCTCTGCATCACCTAAAGGTTGACTGGGAGAAAATGCCTATAGGCATTAAGTCCGCCTAGCGCAATGTATTTTGCAGAAAGTTTTTAAATAAATAAATACATTTATTGGCGAATTTTGGTCGATCCCAGTCAGTCTACAAACGATAGTTAGTCGTTGGTAACTGTGAGGAGAATAGCGGATTTGTACCCTTAAAATGAAATACGTGATTGAGACTTTATTTAGTAATTTGATCAAAAGCATACAAGTGCCGAAAGTTTCAAATAATTTCTTAGCAATGGACATACCTATCTATAAAATACAAACTCTTGATATACTACGATTGTTCCAATGGGAAGGCACATTATTTTACTAAACACAAAGTTATCAGACTGATGAATACGAGTCAGAATATTCGTAGTCTCCGTGTATAGTTTGTATAGGCGTCTAGTGTTCAAAGCGGAGGCAGGATAAAGTCTCCCTTCGATATATTGAAACGCACAACAATACGCGTAGGTACGGCGGAAGGCGTAAGCATGTCTATTGTCCAGAGCTAAGATTAATTAATTTATGTTTAGGTATTCAAAGTGCAAATATATTGTATAGGTACACGAGAAAACCATTATAGCCTTGAATTACTTTGAAAGGTATAACAAAGTGGAGAAGGGTAAAGGAAAGCGCAGACGGGTACAGGGAAGTGGAGAATTAATGTATGTATAGCCGATTGTTCTCCTCCTGTCAATATAAGGTAGATGTATTTTATGTTCGTCAGTCAGCATCCAAAAATTAAATGTATTGTGCGTTATTTTTGCTTGATAAAATCATAACATATTTCTTGTTCAAATTTTGCGATCTGAACTTTATTTGCTACATATATGTGATGTGTTTATAAATATTGGTTTGTAACTTTTTATACATTACAAACATACACTTTGCCATTGCTTTGAAATATACTTTAATTACTTAAAAACTTACTATATTATCAAAATAAAGTTTACATATACATCAAACTTCGCGAATGAAAAGCGCGACAATGACACATTTAGAGTGTGCAAAAATAAACTTCAAGTTGAACTAAAATAATAACAGCTATTTATTTCAAGCCATTGTTCATAATTTTCATGTCTGTTTTAAAATGTAAAATAGAGCTGTCTGCCAGCTGTCTGCCTGTTATAAAAGTTTACACAACTATGGACTTTTCAGCTCAGGTATGATAAAAATAAATCCGAAAATTCTTTTAATGATCTAGATAAGCACTGACTTACATATAAGTAATACCGATATAGTTATTATATTCTAAATAAGATTCATATGTTCCTTGTTTGTTTATTATAAATGATAAAATAGCATTATTTTGAATTTTTATATAATTTTGACAACGGAAAATTCAATTATCCGGTCTTAAGATTTGAAGTCCGAGCCTAATTCCTATATAAATTTAAAATATTAGCATGTAACGACTCGTGCATTAGGGTATCGTGGCAAAACAAATGCAACTTGGCTAACCTTTAGAAGTTATGAGCCTTTAACAGCACTGTAATCATATTATTAAGAATGCTCTCTCGTCTTTTGTCTTGCACCTCGAGAAGAGCGTTAAGCCGTCGATCAGTTGTCATGACGACCTTCGGCAGTCGTTACCCTTTAATGATCTGCCACGCAGTATAAATCAAATCATATAGCTGTAACTTTAAGTCGGTTCCTGTCTATATCTGGTTATTATTATTGTGTAAAATCTGGTTTGACTAGCAGACCCTAGGCTCTAGGACGATCGGTTGAAATATTACTTTAAAAACGATGATTGGATAGGATGAAAATGATTGTCTCTTCTTTTGTTAAAGGTCTTGAAAAAAAAACCACCTATAATGTTAATAGTAATCAGAACTCCGCAGCTTCAACTGTAATTATTCAACTGGAAGCAAACCACCACGTAAAATGTACGAGTAGCAAAATAATTTTTAATGATTCGTATTTACAGTCCTGGGTCAAGCAATTATCGTAATTGCAGCCTTGTTTTACATACTTCAGGTAACTGAATGACTTATCAGTTGTAAATTTTCATTGATTTAAATAAAATTCAGAGTATGTTTGAAAGCTAAAACATAACAGTTGGCAGTATCTAAATCCTAGGTGAAGGCTATGCCGTAAGAAACTTCACCAAACATATTAACTTTAGTTACAACTGTCCTGAAAACTGGCATATTTTTTTAAATGAATTTTCTTTTTAAACGACTGCCTCGTTGGTCTCGCGGTATAAATGTGCGCGTGGGATTGGGAGGTCTTGGGTTCGATCCCTGGGTCGGGCAAAGTGTTATTGGGTTTTTCCGTTAGGAAATTCTCAGTAGCAACTCGGAGTCTGATAATGTGCCCGGTACGGCAATAGGCTCGCCCCCTATTAGGTACGTGGGACTAAAATAAATCTGGTGAAAGGTGGGTGTAGCAATATACCTCTGCCTACCTCTTCGGGGAGGCGTGAGACTATGTATGTATGTATTTTCTAATAGCTAGTACCTCTACTTAAGAATTACATATTACTTAATTTGTTAAGTCGGTAAATTGTAGTATAAATCAGCTGAAAGTAAATCAAACTATATCTAGTAACTATAGGTACCTAGGCAATTTTTCATAATAAGAAAGGTTACGGTCCCATGCTTGTATGCCGTAGAACTATGACAAAAGTACAGTAACGAATATGTAATACTACCCGTGACTCGTGGATACACTGGTGGTTTCGGTGAGTGGACCCGAAGTAACCCTCTCAACCTAAATCAACCTAAACTTACATTTCAAGCGGTGCGGTGGAGTGAAAACCGCAACCAAGTTTCTACCGTGAGACAAAATAAATAAATTTAAATTACAAAAATAGGGACATGTTTGCCTTAAAATATTATGCCACTTATATTGAAACAAATTACGAAGTTCTGTTACGATAGTTTAAAATAGTACAAAGGTAGCTCAAATTTATGTATTATATTTACTTCTTGTTTCGTTATACAGCTAGAAATATTGCTCTTTCTAGACTAAAACATTATCTTACAAGAAAATACTTATTATATAGCTAGCAAACTATGAACTTGATACATTTTTACTCCTACGTATATGTGTCTCAATAAGAATCCTTGGTTAAACGCATACCAAAGTCAAAGTCAAAATCCTTTATTCATTAGGGTAACAATCTGACGCTTATGAACGTCAAAATAATAAATTTATAAAATAATTACTCAATGACATTTACATTTACTGCCACGTTCGCAAAGCAAGGGCGTAGAACCATGAGAAAGAACGGGCACTAAAACTCACGGTCACTCTTTTTCATCGCCAGGTTTTGCATAATACACATAATTTACATTTTGTAAGGTGCTGCAACTGGTACACCTTATCCTTAATTTTTATTTTGATGTGCATTTAGTTAGCCTCCTCAGAATAGACATGGTAAAGCAGGAGCATCCACTTACATTATACATACCTAATAATGCATGCAATCCGCGAAAGTGATCAGAACCATGATGGAAATGATGCAGTTAAGTATTAAAATTTAATACCAGCCGCAAGACCGTCATCGGATACCAATGGAGCATACCGTTCAGTGGTGCGAGAGATTCGACCACAACGTCGCTATTTATGTCCTGTAATTGACCGCTCGCCCAGTGCTAGTTAATTTACATACATATTACCTGGGAACTCTTGGATCGCTGAAATTGCGAAGCTCAGCGTTTATTTGGATTAACGTATTACATTCGGGTTACAATTTCAGATTTTAGTATAAGGATTAAGTTCAAGTGCTACGCTTTATGAAATGTGGTTTATCTACTATAATTACTTATTTTGTTACTCTTGCTTTAAAGTTTTAACGAATTTCGTAGCAGCATTTAAAATAATACTTAATTATGACTTATTTTCTAAAATTAAAGTTTAAAATAATCGGTTCATTCATGTTTTATGGTAATGATACGCTGGGGTCGACAGGCGTAGAAATACGATGATCATTGACTGGATTTACACTACTACGTACTCGACCTTATAAACTTCATGATTCTGTATCTAAATACAGACTTTTTGCATAGAATGAGATTCAGTAGGAAACAGCTAAATGTTTGCTCCACAATCACACAAATACTGCTCAATGTATTTCTATGAATTCAGCAGTCAGGAAGATTTAGGCGGCAACTAGTGTACTTCTGTTTTGCTCGAATTTGCCTCTCCCCTATAAGCCGCAAAGGTAAATCTACAATACACAAAAAATATTTTATTCTCCTAAAATAACGATTGGAGGATTCTTCAGGATATGAAATCATACAGGAATGTTTATGGTCTAATGTGGTCTGGTTCGTAATAATTCAATATGACATAATTAAAGTATTAATGGTTTATTCAAAAATATTAAAGCATTAATGTAAATTCACTTTAATTATATCAAAGAAAAATATTCAATATATTTCAGACTAGATCGCTAGGAATTTTAGGCTAAGAATTGTAAGCTTTTTATAAAGAAAGTCATGAGACATGCCGAATGTCGATGTGTTCGACACGTTCGTGTCAAGATGACTTTTTATTTTCACAGAATCACATTGAAGACTTCTCGAGAGAATGTTAGAAAGGGTGGAACTACTATAAATTCCTTTGTATCTATACGATTATACATATTTTATTAACATAATTATTGGAAAATGTGTGGCGTAAAGATATAATTGCCCGATTTCTCGTAAAAGCTTCAAGAACGAGCGTGTGCCTACATGAAGATATCTTACATTCTAAATAGGTATAGGCTATTTTTTATCATAATAAGTTAGTTTTCTGGGTCTGATATAAGGAGATACCACTGTGTTCGTCTTGCGTTTCGATCGGCTCGCACGATAGTGGTCGCGGTGGGACTGGTATGAACTACACTCACTTGATACTATTTGATTTATTTTTCTATTTGTACCGGTCTTTCTTTTTTTTTGCTAGTACGACGACGCATTACTCTAACGATGTCCATAGTCTGAAAGAGATATGATGATAGCGAAAAGGTGCTCAATATAAATTGGATATTGAGTTTCTTTTTATTCTGGTTAGTTATATTTATGTGTAAAAGTTCTCTTAGAAATATATTGTCCGTTTATTCCTTATTTTGATTCGGTGTACGCTATAGCTTTAGTTATGAGGGAAAGTCATAATAACTAATTAGTATACTGTGCACGTGTGGGATAAAGTTCAACCGAAGGGTAGAGTTCGTATCTGCGAATAACGAAGTTCAATCAATAAGATGAGGAGAAAAGTTCATCCGATTATATGGGGAAGTGGCGAAAGAAATGTCACAGTGCGCACGAAAAGGTAGAATGTGATATTTTTATGATAAATTTTCTATTTTATCTTGAGCTGAGTGTGAGGGCGTGTTTGAGCTACATATGTACCTATGTATTTATGTATTATTATCTAGAAAATGTCTAGAGAATACGATATGCAGGTCTTGACGTTCATGGAGCTGTGCTGAAAGATTGATAAATATAATTTGATATTGTTTTTTGTTTTTACATGCGAGTAGTTCAAAAACAAAATTTGTAAGACAATTGTAAAATACGGATATCTAAATCAATCAAACCGCAGCGTCGGAAGTTGAAGTATAACATATTGACGGTATGTCATTGTTGCCATGGAAAATGGGTACCTAGGCCTTTGGCGAGGGACGCAACCTGCGTCGACACACTCGCGCCATCCCATGTTAGCTCGGGAGGCCATGCTGGCGCTGCTGCTGCGTCTGTGGAAACCCTCAAACGGCGCAATTACAGTAATCTAGTAGCTAATTACGTATTTGAGCCGTTTGGGGTGGAAACGCTAGGCTCATGGGGTCCGAGTGCTCGTTCTTTATACCGAGAAATATCTAAACGGTCAGTCGACGTCTCACGTGACCAGAAGGCTGGTTTATTCTTTGCTCAAAGAATCAGCATTGCCATCCAACGTGGCAATGCTGTCAGCCTTCTGGGCACGTTACCCGATGGTATTGATGCGGAGGCATTCTACGACGCCTAAACACACCTGCACATATATATTTTCACTTTTTATTTTTAGTTTTATGTACATATATATTCTTAGAAAGTATGATTATTTAAGATAGTAATGTATATAGTTATAATTAATCATCTGTAATGTAATTCTGAAAATTAAACTAAATAAATGATTTCTCATCTTTTAAAAAGAAAAAAAAAACAGACTATTGTTTAGTTATTACTTTTAAATAACCTATCTCTGACGCTTCTTTATTTCTGTTTAGTACTTTTATTCCAATAATATTGCTTAACTACGCCACTACTGTATTCCAAGAAACTGATTACTAAAAAATGTATTTTGTACCTGTACTTTTAAGTAGTTGTCTAATATTTCATATATCGGCCGTATAGTGGCGGTTACATTTATACATCACAGAAACCATTAACTACATTGTGAAGGGCTTATATTCACAAACTCAAATAACATTTTATCTTAACTCAACCAAGAGGACCTTTATACTAGTGGTTTAGACGTAATACGACCCACACACTTAATGGTTATCGGGGGCCTTATAGACAAAGTAGCGCGTATTACTTAATACAATATATCTCCGTCATGAGGGACTAAGTTATATTTATAATATATTATATGATCTGTCACGTAATCTATTTCTATCAACTCAAATAGGCGTACCTATGTACCTATTTAATTTGTGAACGTTTTACACACAGCTTATTTTATAATCTTAATATATAAAATCCTTGCGTTACTGACTGACTGACAGACACGCTACAGCCGAAACTATTAGGCGCAGGAAGCTGAAATTTGGCATGTATGTTCCTTGGGGACCGTAGGGGTGCACTAAGAAGGGATTTCCCGAAATTCCCACGGGATCGGCCAAAACAGGTAAATTAAAAAAGGAATGCAGGCGTAGCTGCTGGCGTCCTCTAGTTATGTTTAATTTTACTGATAAATCTGTTTACGATGTGAGCAGCGTTCTTAAGTCATGTTTTTTTAGATCGTCTATTCAGAGATTCAGTTAGTATTTTTAATATAAAAATGTGTAATAAACGAATAATCATAACTGTTAAGTTTCTCGGGGGCCATTCAGTTTTACAACCAATTAGAGAGCCTTTTAGGGGCTAATTACAAAATAATGTTCTTATTAATTACGGGTAAATTGAAGTGTGTCTATTGTAGTTTAGCTAGTGGGTATCTACCCGTTTTATATGTAATGTTTTATCGCAAATAGTTTGGTGTAAAAGTACCTCTTGAAGCCCAAGCCCGCCTTTCTATCCTTTTTCTGTATCAGATAGGAGATAACAGAGAGGATGAGGAAAGGAATTAGGCTTCGAGAGACGTGAAAGATACGGCTCAGGATATCTTGAAGCCTAACTAGCGTCACTACCGTCAGTGAGCTACGGTTGGTCACATATCGTCAGGTGGGATGTAGTAATGTGTCGCACGTAGACATAAAAAAATAACTATACTTTTACAACTTTGCATTAGTTTACTCATCTTGGTAAGGAGATTTACACAAGAACAATCAAATGTGTCATTTGTCCCCATTATAGCTTTTTTTAACTAGCCTTGAAGTTTTTATGTTTGTATACAAACATAAAAAAGCTTACGGAGTAACTATTACAATTCAGGAAATTACAAAAAAAAAATGGTTTTTAAGCACCCGTACGAAAAATCACGCCATTAATTTGTACCCTTTCAAGACGGTGGTAACGTTGGTCCTCCAACTTACCTGAATAATAATAATAATAATAATATTCTACCATATACACACATCACCATCTAGTCCCAAACTAAGCAGAGCTTGTACTATGGGAACTAGATAATGGATAAACATACATATATACTTTTTTTTTTGTAAATACATACATATTATACATAGAAACACCCAGATCAAGACAAACATCCATGTTCATGCACACAAATGTTTGACTTGAGCGGGAATCGAACCCGCGACCTTCGGCGTAGCAGTCGCTTACACTACCGCTGCGCTAACCGGTCGTCACGGTGAATAAAAGATCTTTTAAAACATTAAAATCATATGACCCCTAATCTCATCGATATATATGTACTAAAAGTATATGTCAATGCCTAATCTAGACACAAACAATAAAGAATTTTAAATAAGCTTTACACCATAAAAAATAACTCGTGGGAATGGTAAGCACAAACTCGTTGAATTTTTTATCGCTTTTAATGTGAACATTGCGCTGTTACGTTTATTAGCTAACGCCTTTATTATACAACATAGGGTAAAACGGCTCAGAGTAACTAGATTTGAGTTTAGGTTTAATAATGTCAAATCAAGGTAGAGTTTGGTTAACGAAGGCGTAGTGGGGGCGTAGTGGCGTAGCGGATTGCTACACACAGGATGAGATGATTTTTCGTTTTAGTGCTTATAAATGAAAAGGTAGTCACTTTTTTAAATTAATCACAGAACATAATACTAGTGGCAATAGGTACGCAAGCTTTTGATAGTCGTTATTTTTAATCTCTAGCAAAGTTTGAG
This sequence comes from Euclidia mi, assembly GCA_944739405.2. Taxonomy (NCBI): domain Eukaryota; kingdom Metazoa; phylum Arthropoda; class Insecta; order Lepidoptera; family Erebidae; genus Euclidia; species Euclidia mi. The sequence goes on from OX123196.2 coordinate 49,962,880, forward strand.
CTTGCTAACCACGCTTTGTGAGCAGTTGTGCAATGAAATTTATCGCTTCATCTCCAATAAACCTAGAGCGCTTCATGAACATTGCTCTCAAAATTTAATACATTATAAAGAAAAATTGCTATCACGAGAATACTCAGCATGCTATTCATCTTAAAAGGCATTTATAGCTCTGTGGCAAAGTAACGATTTTGCACTTTGTTTCTGTCACAATGGCAAACACGTATACTAGTCGCCATATCATGAAGTTAAAGTAATTTAAAATTGAATGATGTAGAAAAAGGTATTCCTGTTTGGTTTCTTGTCGGTGCTTCTCACATGTGACCTGAGCCAGTGAAAGAGAAAAGGAAATTTATAAATTTACTTGACGTATATTATTATATCTATTAAATTTCATTTTTATTTCAGTGAACTTTCATCGAGCTACTGCTATGATCGTCTTAAAAAGTCTTCAATATGTCAGAAATAGTGAGATTACTTGCCATTTGCAACGCTGTAGCGGTCGGGTCTCACGGGGACTTAAGAACTTCATTTCTTATTACGCGCCGAAGCCTGTCGGATGCACAGATGAGAGAATTAGTCTCAGATAGAGCGCATTCGTCCAACTAAGTGTGGCACGTTGACAGCTATGTGTGCGTGACCTTTGGCGACTGGCACTGTACGGACACGCGCGTCTATGTGTGTGTAAAGTTGCCAGATTATGAATAATCTCCCAGTATTTTGCATATAGTTATGTAATATTCACATTCATTTGCGGTTTTGAAGAATTTACCATGGATTTAATTAATGCTTTTATAAATACATTTCTTAAATGTAGGTACCGAGTTAAGTTTTAACTACTTCGTAAATCTTAAATCTGTATATATGTATAAAATCCTTGCGTTACTGACTAACTGACAGATAAGCTACAGCCGAAACTACTCGGCGCATGAAGCTGAAATTTAGCATGTATGTTTCTTGGGAACCGTAGGGGTGCACTAAGACGGGATTTCTCGAAATTCCCACGGGATCGGGCAAAACGAGAAATACGAAAATATGTGCGTGCGAAGCCGCTGGCGTCGATTAGTTGAGAAATAAATAGTATGTATGTACACACGGCACCAAGTCAAGCTAAACAGTTGTTGTACGATTTTGATACTTATTCCCTACGCCATAAGTATGTATGTACACACGGCGTCAAGTCAAGCTAAACAGTTGCTGTACGATTTTGATACTTATTCCCTACGCCATAAGTATGTATGTACACACGGCGCCAAGTCAAGCTAAACAGTTGCTGTACGATTTTGATACTTATTCCCTACGCCATAAGTATGTATGTACACACGGCGCCAAGTCAAGCTACACAGTTGCTGTACGATTTTGATACTTATTCCCTAAGCCATAAGTATGTATGTACACACGGCACCAAGTCAAGCTAAACAGTTGCTGTACGATTTTGATACTTATTCCCTACGCCATTAGTATGTATGTATACAGGGCGCCAAGTCAAGCTAAACAGTTGCTGTACGATTTTGATACTTATTCCCTACGCCATAAGTCTGTATGTACACACGGCGCCAAGTCAAGCTAAACATTTGCTGTACGATTTTGATACTTATTCTTTACGCCATAAGAACGGTGCAAAGGTCAAAGTGTATAAGCTTGACGAGTAGCAGGGTGTACACGAATATTTGGATCGTTTTGGGATCGAACTCAAAACAATATTATGTAAGGTATATACTAATGGAAATTGAAATTCTATTACTATATTTATGAGAAAGAAGATATATCTACAATATACTTTTATAATACGGTAATGTATTTTTCATTAACATGACAATCATTATCACATAATCAATTGACAAGTGCATTTTCCCTAATTCAGGCAGAACGGCGTCGACAAAAACTGGCAACACTTACATATTTCTTGCACAAATACGAATTTTATCGAAATTAAATTAGGAAACAGTCAAATTATCAATAGTTACCTGTGAAAAGATATTCCATTTTCCTGTTTTTGTTTTTAGGAACAACTTTTACAGTGTTTAAGAACGCAAGACGGCATTTTGAGAATTTAAAAGTTGAAGTGATCGTGACGCGTGAACTGTACGATGCGTCGTAGCGCACTGAGACGAGTTTGTATTCGCTTTTCAATTTTGTATTTGCTTTAGTGGCCGCACGCAACTGTGCCGTGCGTTCCATCTGATACTAATTCTCTCATCTATGGTCGGATGAATGTCCAAGTATTCAATCCTTTCATACATTTATACTGGTATAGATTTTTTGCCCGCCTCCTTTTATTTAATTTTTTTAATAGACTCGCGCGTATCCCCGAAGGGGTAGGCAGAGGTTTATTATTACACCCACATTTCGCCATGAATTTTTAGGTCCCACGAAATAGGGGGCGAGCCTATTGACGTTACCGGGCACATCACCAGACTTCGTGCTGCTACTGAGAATTTGGGAAAACCCTGTAACACTTTGCCCGACTCGGGCATCGAACCCAGAACCTCCGATCAACAGTCGTATATGCTATCCACTGGACCACGGAGGCAGTCATAACTTCTCTTATAACTGGAGAGAGAAAAATACCTATTATATTTTAGTATGTTTATGTCATATTTGTTTGTCTGTCATAATAATGTCAAACAAATATTTGTTCGACGTTCGACGCGTAGTGTAGCCGGTCAAATGTCATGCATTGGGTAGGCAGACGTCACTTCCCCCTCGCCAGTGTTGCCACCTCAAGAACAGTTCACCTGCTTTGCGGGAAAATTATGAAACGTAAAGCGTGTTACCCTATTAAGCTTTTATTTTTAAATCACGGAATGGAATAGTTATGAATAATTTATTTTGAGTATGAGTATGTGTGTTATTGGTGATTATATTATCATATCTGATTTAAATATTTACTGTTACTATAATTTTAGTAGGGATGTAAGTACCACACTTTGACCCCGGCTCAGCCAGCGTGAATTATACACTTTATAAAATGTATAGCAATATTATATTTGACACAGACAGCTAGTTTAATCAGCCGCTCAATTAAATACCTAGCCACTGAATTAAACGGCGCCGTTCGACTAGCGGTCTGAATTCAGCCATACAATTAACAACACAGTTTTTACAAACCCTAAAGTTAATTTTTGCATTCTATTATTTCTATATTTAGGGCTTTGGATTCTAGCGACTAATTAAAAATATACTAAATAAAAAATATATCGCTTTTCATACAATTTTCGATATTGCATATATTGTATCGATTTATCGATACATTGAATCCAAATATATCGGGAAAAAGATCGATATATAAAATTTAAAATATTGATACATCGATATATCGATATTTTTCAACAAGCCTAGTAGTCGTTTAGCTCCACTTTGACAAGCGATTGCTCCTTCTAGTATAATTTACAATTCTGTGGTTACAATACACGTCAATGATCATAAATGATTTAAATATTAACTGTTGTAAACTTAATTAACCAACAGATACAAATTAGGTATATAATATGTTAGGTACATATGAAGGTATTTGGGATAGGTACTAAAAAGGTGACATGTAAACAACTATTTGATCAACAATAAATTACGCTACTACTAACACAATTAAATAAAATTACCCAAATCGCACAATATCATGACGAAAATAATATATAAAAGAAAATAGGTAACATTTTATGATCCTTACTCATTATGGGGTAGTCGTTCGAGGACACACTGACAACACTCACAAAATGTCGAAGCAATGTTATGATATTTTCGACAATAATTATGAAATATTTTAATCAATTATTGAATATGCTACTGCTTTACTTACACATAAAATGTGATCGAATCTTATTTTTAAATATGCTGAATTTTACATTTATAAATTATACACGATGGCTTAATAAAATTAAAAGTTTGTAAACGTAATGTGACGTTTTGAATGACGTAACGCCCGGCACTCTCTTTTTTTTATAAATTATACACGATGGCTTAGTAAAATTAAAAGTTTGTAAACGTAATGTGACGTTTTGAATGACGTAACGCCCGGTACTCTCATTTTGGGTGTAGTCGTTTGGCTTCACTTTGACAAGCGATCGCTCCTTCTGGTATAATTTACAATTCTGTGACTAATAATTTCGTCAAGGGGTACGGTAGACTCGATAGAAACCTTATCAGAATAATAAAACGTAAAAAAATAAAGATTTCGAGTCGACAACATATATCCGCAAAATTCGTATTGTCGAGTATTTTGATAAATTCTAATGGTTCTGACCGACAAATCGCAGTCGCCATATTGGCCACTCTAGCGAAACGTCACTGGCACCGAATAACATTTTCAGTACTACCACAGAAGAATAACTAAAACATGGAAGGAACGATATTTCTAAGAACAAATTGAATATAGCTACACTCTTCACTCATATGCGAAATTAGAGTTGCCAGAAGAAGATGGCACTATGTTTGTCAGTTAAGGCTAAAGACAATCTGAACACAAATATCGTAACTTTATAATTTAATAGTGATTGAGCAAATCGGCTATCGATATCGATCAAAGTTTCAATATGGGTTCAAAATTAAACAGACTTGTAAAGTATATTATGTACATGTTATACATTTTAAATTCCGTAAGTTTGTGTCCATAGCTGTCAGAACGCTAGTTGATGGACAGTCTTTAAATAATTATTACACAAACTTGCATTTTTAAACTGAACTTTTATATTGTTGTTTCAAATGGGTACTCAGTAGCTCTTATTCCTTCGATGCGTTATTTTCTAATTATCATGGTATTTTTCTTTACGCTTGTTATTAACAACAATCACTTTCATAATATATGTAATTCTCTCCAAATTACACATTTTTGCTAGAGAAAGTAAACAATTAAGAATAAGGCAAAACGCATGCTTTAGGCATTATGATAACTGTAAATGTCATATTTTTTTTAATACTCACGCCTGTATCCCCGCAGGGGTAGGCAGAGGTGTGATATAACACCCACATTTTGTCATGAATTTTAGGTCCTACGTAATAGGGGGCGAGCCTATTGCCGTACGGGCACATTACCACACTCCGAGCCGCTACTGAGAATTTCCTAATGGAAAAACCCAATAACACTTTGTCCGACCCGGGAATCGAACCCGAGACCTCCCAATCCCTCGCGCACATTTATGACGCGAGACCAACGAGGCAGTCTTGTAAATCTAGGAAATGTCATATATTATTCTAATCGACACATTATAAGAAAAGGCATGGTCGACATGGATTGTATCAAGCAAAACACATAAAATTAAAGTTAAAATAGATAATTTAGTGAAAACCTTGAATAGTCCCCAAAGGTTTGTTATTAAAAATAATCACTTTTTATTGACATTTCCTCATTATATAGTGTACGTAATACAAATCTATGTGTAAAAAATGTATGTGCGGGATCGGACACTTTTCGATCATACATGTGACACACAGAATATTTAGAGAGAAAAAAGTTGTGGCTAGACTGGCCCTTCCATTTTATCGTGGGATCGGCACATTATTAGTCCACTAGTCGAACAAGAACCAAGTTTTGGTCCAACCAAGTATGTAAATCATTGTTCTAATCCTAGCAGCCATGCAGCTATAATGGCCACTGCGTGGGAGTTCTAGTTGAGTCTGTCATCTATTATTATAGGTATTTAATTTATGAAATGCAGTATGAAATGCAGACAGTTCTTATGTTTTTGTAATATGATGGATTCTAATTTTCAAATATGTTTGACTAATGCACTTTATCAATAAAAGTCTGTGATCATCAAACAATGTATTTTCGAGAGAATGTTCAATCAAATTTGAAAAAGCTTCGGAATTCATTACTATTGCTGATATTTTAATTATTAGCAAGTAATTATTTAAACACTACACGTTAAGAAGGGCGGAGTAATGTTGGCACAGAATTTTCTTTTAATCTGCGCCATCTGTCATTACTATAAATACATTCCGCAGTAAAATGGTTGGAACAAATTCTATGGTGCTTTCTAGGCTCCCAATTTTCTTCACAACATACTGCAGCAATCCACTTATTTTGTAAATCTTTATCACGTGTGAATCTAAAAAATAACGAGGTAAAAATATACGGTGGATAGACATATCGATAAGATTTTTTACAACACTTGACAATGTCGATATAAATATTATACGGCTAAATTCAAAATCATGACAGAACTGTCATAAAAGATGAATCACTAAGGTTATATAATTTGATGGCATAAATTGTCTAAATTGTATCTTACACGTCAGTTGACTGTGTTCAATATGTAAGTACTAGGACTATCTCTATGTATATATCCGATCTCTTTGAGTACTACTAAGTCCATAAAGTAAGGAAGTAATATAGACCGCATTAAAATAGCAACCTTACCCAATATATCCACTTCACTCTGACTTATGATTTTTTTCTCATGTAAGAAAAAGATAAATATACAAATGTCATTTCGAAGCTTCGAAATTGTCGTAAATTTAAACTAGACTAGTGATGTGCTTACTCAAAATGAATTTCGATAAAATATCGATTATGTTTGCAATAAATCCTTAGATTTGGTTTACTCAGAATGAATACTCAATTGAATGTTGATAAATCCTCAGATAAAGTAAAATATGTGAATAAATCCAGCTTATATTTAAACACTAGTAAATAAGTAATGATAAAAAATATATTTTTAAATTACCTTTTTAAGGTGAATAAAGCAATTGATATTCATAATATCACTAATAATCACTACCTATATGCCATGATAGGGTCAATGACGAGATCATTACCACGTAATGGTTTTCAAATACAAAACCACGTTACGTATTTCAGACTTTTGGAAGTTATATGCTTATTATTTAGAAAATTATCACGATCGTCAAGTGTTTGTCTAAAATCTTCCAAACTAATTTAGGCCTTCTCAAATTGAAGGTAGGCACGAGCCCAGTATGCTCAGTTACATAATTATATTAAATCACCAATCGAGAGCAGGCTGCAGTAATAAGTGAGTTAACTAATAGATTAGAAATGAAATTTAACTTCAGGGTCAATTTTAAATAAAATATTTCACACATAATGAATCACATTTATTTAAGGTAAAATAGAAAAAGTCACTGACAGTGTCATTGGCTTAAAGATTAAAGATTTATTTATTTGTTCAAAACATGTGTTTTACAAAAGATGTTCATTTAAAAATTAGGTACTTATAAACATGTTTTGCCATAGATGGCATACAAATATAACAGGCTTGAATTTAAATACATTAATAATGATAAAACAATTAAAACAGTCATAATAACAATAAAATAGTATGTCAATTAAATAAAATTAATATATATATATATATATATATATATATATATATATATATATATATATATATATATATATATATATATATATATATCTATATATATATATATATGTCATTGTAAATATAGTAAGAAATGCATAATATATTAATAATTATAAGTGGATTAAATTTATCTAACTACATAATTCCACTTTATCATTTAGAAAATCGTGCACATTATAAAAAGCTTTTTGGGATAGCATTTCTTTAAGTTTGTGTTTAAACATATTTATATTTAATGATTTATACTCTTTTGGCAGCTTGTTGAAAATTTTAGGTGCCATGCAGAAAATGCTTTTGCTCATAAGAGCAGTTTTGGCACTGTGCATACATAGCCTTTGACTATCTCTCCTGTTCCGTTGGACAATATCCGAAAGACGTGGGAACAATTGAGGATTAGTTTTGACAAAAATACATACTTCCATAATATACAAGAAAGGAAATGTCAAAATTTTGTAATTAATAAAAAATGGGCGGCAGCTATCAGTGACTTTCAGTCCAAACATGGCACGTATGCAGCGTTTTTGTAATTTGAACACAACTTCCCTATCAGTCGAGTTGCCCCAGAAAATTACACCATAACGCAGAGTAGACGCCACTAGCCCATGATACGCAGTGAGTAGGGTTGCAATATTGACAGATGGAGCAAGCATAAATAGAGCATATGAGGATTTACTGATTTTATTGCTAACGTATTCGATATCACTTTTCCAATCTAATTTCTTATCAATATATAATCCAAGAAATTTGGCAGTATCTACTTGTTTAATTAATTTATTATCATATATAATGTTTATTTCTGATGGAGTCTCGGTGCGTTGTTTAAAATGCATGATGTTAGTTTTATGCAATATTTATTTTTAAATTATTATTATCTAGCCACGAAATTATTGATGTCAAAGAATTATTGATGTCATTTTCATAGAAATTAGTGCTTCTGCATGCAACTGTCAGTGTGCTGTCGTCAGCAAAAAGAGTCATTGGTTGGATTGTCGAATTTGGAAAGTCATTTATATATAAAATAAATAAAAGTGGTCCCAACACGCTCCCCTGCGGAACACCGAAGTTTAGAAATCGTTCACTAGATGAGAATGTTAATTCAGTTTTTGTCTTAATATCTAATTTTGAAATGGCCGTAATTTGTTTTCTGTGGGATAAATATGATTCTAAAAGTTTCAGGACATTTCCTCTTATTCCATAACAGTCTAGTTTGTTTTTAAGGATATTATAGTCAACGTAGTCGAAGGCCTGGGTCATATCGCAATAAATGGCACACACTGGTATTCTTTTATCAATATTAAGCATTATATTGTGTATAAAATCATAGACAGCCATATTTATTGTAGAATTTTGACGAAAACCTTTTTGTTCACGACAGAGTATGCGGTTTTTTTCTAAATACTTATATATTTGATTATCCGCTTGCTTGCTCCGCGCCGCAACCCATGCCGGCCTCTGTGCCCGGCCACTTGAAAGCGATAACGATCAAACGCCCGCGCGTTTTTATCGCCTCGGCGCGCGGGTCGGGTTCCACTCAATCGGTCCTTGTGACTCAATTTGTTTTGAAAGGTTGTAAGTGTTATATTATTTATGTTTGTTATGAAACTAACTATATAATGTTATCTCTGTTTATTTAGATTACGTCTCTGGTGTCGAGTGATGCTCGTTTGAAGTTGAGATAGCGCGTTTTAGAGCTCGCTTTGTATTTATAAGTTCATACCTCAAAACTTAAAGCGGTGACATATGGTTTTTAATATTTAATTACGTTACTTATATAATAGATAATAAGATAAAAATAAAAAAGTACACTTGTTTATACATATTTATGAATTACAGGCCTCTGATTCCAAACCATTATCTGGCGCCGCGCGGCGTAATTTATGTTAAATTTGATAAGGCCATATAATGCACAAATAACCTTTTTAAACATACAAATAAATAAACACTAAATAAGAAGTCTCATATTCTTTTAAAACAAAAAGAAATCATACGGATAGCATTCACCACTTCTGAGTAATATGAACATTTCTGAAACAGTTCCCATGCTCTCAGTAAAATCACTGTTGCGCGCCAAAATCTACTTAAGGTCTCGAAAAAAGTCAAATCTTATATTTCATGCTGGAATTATTATATATACGTGTTAGTTATTTACATACCTTGATAAACACAATAGATCTTAAAGAATAAAACTAAATTTAACAGAAAAAACAGCACAAATACACTCACACATTCCGCACATTCCGCACCGACGCAACACTCAATGACAACATTGACAACGAACGTTTCTTTTTTTTAATTTCTCTATGGAGTCGAAACTCGACTGGGATTAGTATGAGGGGTAAATTAACGTAGAAACGAGATACATAATATAAACTAAGCCCTAGAGCGACAGAGACGAGTATATTTCACTCTTTCGACCGCGTGAGCCATGTCATATACAGTATGACACGGGCAAAGTAGACTGAGATGCGATGTCATATGCCATATAACACGGGCAATTTAGTGTTTGAATTTTGTTATATGCCATATAACACGGGCAAGCAAGCGGTTATATATATATTTTTCAAATACCTTGGATATGACTGATATTAAAGCAATAGGTCTATAATTATGTAATAATTCCCTGTTATCTTTTTAAAAAGCGGTTTAATTATGGAAGTTTTGAGACTCTCAGGGAAGGTGCCATTTACTATACATAGATTTAGAATAAAGCTTAGGTGATGGCAAATCAAATGTCCCACAGATTTGATTACTTCTGTTGCTATTTCATCTGGACCGACACTTCTTGTATTTTTCTTAGAAAAAAAACTCAAATCTTTACAAAATCATATTATATATACAGGTCAAATTAATTACGCCCTTATAGATACACTTAGGTCTAAAATAAGTGAGAAATAAAATAATTTAAAAGAATTAAGCCAGGAGCGCGCATGGTGAGTAAGAGAGAATATAAAATTGTGTGCGTACTTCTAACTGGCACCGAACTCAAAAAGTGTTGTTGTTAAAAATATTAGTTTTTCTGCTGCCTAGTGCAAGCATCTTTAGATGTTGGTAAAGGCTTTTGGCGATTAGTCCATTTACTGACACAACTATCGGCACAATGATCGCCGAGTTCACATCCCACATATCGACAATCTCATGAGCTGGGCCCAAATATTTGAACTCCTTCTCTTTTTCTGCTTTTACGACATTGCTGTCATGCGATATGGTAATAACGTCTATCAATGCGAGTCGATCTGCTCGGTCGATCACTACAATATCACGCTTATTGGCTACAATAAACCTGTCTGTAATGATAGACCTATACCAGGACAACAACGTACGACCTTTTTTTAGAGAACTGGGTCGGGCACAATCTGTATCTGTAGTACGGTGAACCAATGAGATTATATTTAAGGACTAGTCGCTGATGGATTATCTTGGCCACTTGATTGTGTCTGTGCAAATACTGGCCATTGGCAAAACTCGAACAACCGGATACTATATGTCTGAGAGATTCCCCGGGCTGGTGACATGCCCGCCATATGTCAATCGCACCGTCCCTCAGTATATACTATCTATCGGTAGTTGTTTGTCATGACAACTTCGTTCATAATTATGAAGACAAAACCTTTGGTTTCACCGAAGAGAATAATAGAAATAAGAGAATAGAATATTAATAAAAATTATGACACAAACCTGCAGTATTGCAGGTTTATGTAATTATTTTTATAAAAGTAAAAGACAGAGGAGGACTAGTCTCACCATCATAATGTGTATTACATATTTTTAAAGTTATTTGGTTGTACGTGAAGGGAGCGATAGCCTGTGTGCGATAGCTGAAAGTTTATGATGATCGATGAAAAGACTTCTTGAGATATATAATTGTATTCAAGTTTACTTATTTTTCAATGAAATATTGCAGTATAGTTTCTACATCACAATAGTGCAAAGGCTACCTTTTTTTTGCAATAACTGTCACCCACATCGGCGAATACGTGGGCCGAAGCTAGTCTGTAAAATAAAAGTATCGATAAAGTTATAACGTCACTATGTTTATGCGTCACAATCTTTATGCGAATAAATCAATATGTCTATGAACGAAGTATCAAAGTTTCAAATGAAGTTCTATTAAATTTTGACGGGTAATGGGACCCACTACGGTGACCTATGTCAGACCTTTGAGTGATGGGATCCCTCCGTCTATTACATAATATGTAAAGTCTAAGACTAAGTCTTAGTACTAAGTAATTTGTATGTGTAAATACTTTTTGCAGTTATATTTCTTAAACAGTTAAAACGACAATTATAGAAGTATCCGCCCAATATAGGAGATTTGTGTTACCCCTAACATAGATGATATACTATAACTAGAGAACCCCGAATTTACGCGAGCGAAGCCGCGGGCAAAAGCTAGTTCTATATAAATTTCCTGGAGTCTCCATATAGCATAGAGAGCCTTTTAAGTATGGAATGTAATAACGGTGACGCACGTTTCTCACTCACGCGCTCCGCTACCACGGTCGCTGTAGGCCCGTCGAAACGTCTAGCCACTAAGACGCGTAAAATTAATGCATATGATAGTATACAAACTATGGAAGTTTAAATTCAACGGTTGAATTGAATAGGTAAAATTTAAAAGGTCAATCAAGTCAATAATGTTTTAGTTTAGATATTCTTTATTGCACACCAATATATAATTGAATAGTACATTAATTATAAGTAACTTAAACTACGGTATATGTACAATCGGCGGCCTTATCGCTAAGTGCGATATCTTCCAGGCTACCTTTGGATGGACAGGAATGATGTTAGCAATTTTTCGTAGCGATGGTGAAATACTGGCTGACATGGATAGCAAGATAATTTAAAATAAAATAATACAAAGTGGTTTGTTCGTTCAGCATTGTTCACGTTTTACAGAATATCATTTTCTATCAATAGCTTTGCATGAATTGTATGGAACTAATTATGCAGCTGGAATCCCAGAATACAAGATAATGGATTTAATTTAAGCCCAATTTATGTTGTTGATTGGAATATTCATTAGCGAGTTGTTACGCAGTTCGGTCCCGAAATGGTGTTATATTAATAGTAACAGGATTTTGGCCACGGAAACATGAAAGCTTGGAATAATCTCAATAATCAAGAAGGTACAGTTATGCATTTTTTTATTATTAGCTGTAGATGGCTCTGAGTAAAGTATAATTATGTATCTTGGTAAGCATGACAATTTGCTACCGCAGTAGGCACTTGAGTGGGTGAGAGCCCATACGCCCCTTAAAATTCGCCCCTTCATAGGAATTTGTGCCAATTTTCTATGAAGAGGTGAATTTTGAGGGGCGTATGAGCTCTCGCCCCCTGAGTTTAATGTTTAAAAATCCTGTGTCTCATGCCAGGTAGCCAAGAATAAAGTTACTACCACGTGAAGGGTTGTGTTCAAATCCGTGCCAAACGTGCATCACCAGGTTTTGCAAGTAAAATGTTAATTGTCGCTAAATATAAACTTCGTGAAATGTTCTCGAAAGGTATGAGAGGTCTGCCGGCACTTGGCCGGCGTGGTGGACTAGACCAAAACTCTTTCCAATGTGAGAAGAGGCACGTGCTTGGCAGTGGAAATGTTTATATGCAGGCCTAATATTTTTATGACTAGTGCAGAACATTTGGTTGTTGTTATGAAAATCTTTATACAACACATTCGTTCATTAAAAGTTATTAAGCTGTAATTTTGCATGTATCTTCCTTGTGGCGCATAGGGGTACACTAGAAGAGTTTGTCAAAAATACCATAAGATCAGGAACATAGCCATGAATAAAAATGTGGTAATAGCAGGCATCCTCTAATCTGATAAAACAATACAACGATGTAAAAATAGCACCGATCTTAAAAAATAAAAGGTTGCCAGGTCTGTAATAACTTTAACAATGACTTTTAAAACTGTTGTTCAAGATCGTTAAATCACAACAAAAAAATACCGCAATGAAATTGTGAAGCACGGTCGATTTAAATCAAGCCCCGCAATACAAAATTTATTCTTTATTCAACAGCCATAATTAATTTGATTACTCCATTCACAAAAGGTTTTATGAAAATCATTTGCGGCCAGTTTTGAAGAGGATAAATATATCAACTGATAAAGGCGTAAGCTGTGCATGTTCCGGACTTAATCAATAGGCTAGACAGCACATGTTTGTATTAAATTATTACAATTAAAGCCGCAGCACATCTTTGTATTAAATCAAATAAAAACCTCTTTGTGAAACCTGTACGCCAGAAAAAATGACAAATCTGGCAGGATTTTTTCAGATACCAAGGACTACAACCATAGAGCATAGATATTTATATAGAGGCGCATTTCTTATGGGCGCTCTGTAGACAAACTTTCTGTGACCCAAATTGCCGCTTGGCGGCGTCGCAGTCGCGCTGTGACAGCTGTCTCTATGAGTGCAAGAGAGATGAGCTGACGACACCCGCCAACACGCCACTTGGAATCGGCACACGAAATCCTTAAGAAATGCGCTTCTATTAAGTCAATCTGTATTCATTGCTACAACTGTCTCATTACTATACTCATATTGCGAGAAATTTTGTACATTTTACATTTACAATATATAAAATTGATTCAAACACACATAACAATAACTAAAGTAATTTGCAAGAGCAAGGCACGAGATCGGATCCAATACAACAACCTATTAAAATTAGACGAAAATGTCTTAGTTCCCTGTCATGCTTTTTACTTTATCTAAACAGTCGACCCAATATTTGGTAATAGAGCGCTACAATTATAATATCACTATTTATTATAAAAATCAGGTAAACAAACATCATCTATTGCGTCACACCACGGAAAATCACTTCGAGGATTGTATGATACACTCATATTGTGCCCACAAACAAATAAAACCCAATACTCATGTCACAAGTCCAGTTGGTTGATTGCTTAATACTATAAAACTACTTGTAATTAACCAATTAATAATTATGTATTTGCATTTGTAAAAACGGTCGTTCACTTGTATGTTGCGCTTCCGGCGAAAATCAGGCGTTAAATGGAGCGGTGCCATGTTTTAATTGCAAGCTTTGTGGTTATTATGTATGTGTAGGTACACACATAATAAAATTATGCACTGCTAACAACGGTTTAAAATGTCCGTTTGTGATTTAAAATTGTGTTTTATCGTAACGCAAATTTTCTTCTTTGTATATTAATGTAATAAACTTTTGCATAAGTCAACAAGATTTAAAACCTCTTTCCGAGTTTTAATTCGAACTACGAAGGCTTTTATAAAATTTATCGAGTTAAATGCTTTGCAGATGCGTTTAAGGCGCGAGGAAACTTTGAAATTTATTTTATCCGTGCTCTAGAATTTAAATTAAAGTGATAACTTATCTTCTTTAAGAACTCTTATTCTTTTCTGTCACTTCCATATCTTAATATATAAAATCCTTGCGTTACTGACTGACTGACAGACACGCTACAGCCGAAACTATTGGGCGCAGGAAGCTGGAATTTGGCATGTATGTTCCTTGGGGACCGTAGGGGTGCACTAAGAAGGGATTTTCCGAAATTCCCACGGGATCGGCCAAAACGGGTAAATTTAAAAAAAAATGCAGGCGTAGCTGCTGGCGTCCTCTAGTTGATGTATATTAATAATTTGAATAAGTGCAGACATGACTGTCAATGTGTTGTAAAGGTAGATAGGTATATCTAGCTCTCGTGGTTATTAATATTAGTTTTCAATTGTCCTTCGAGATATTTATCAAAAAGCTTTGATTCGAATATCCAATAATTTGACACCGCTGAATTTTCATAGTCTATTACAATACATAACATAACTTCACGCGTTTTATTCCTGAAGGGGTAGGCAGAGGTGTATAAACACCCACATTTCACCAGTTGTCTTTTAGGTCCCAATGTAATAGGGAGCGAGCCTATTGCCATCTACCGGGCACATTATTAAGCGAGCGATAATTAACATTTTTAATACACATATAACTTCGAAAACTTAGAGGTGTGTGCCCGAGGTACTTGGGGATCGAACCCGAGACCACCATCTCGGCAGTCCGTTACGTACACCACTAGGCTATCGCCGCTTCATATTACACTAATGGTACGTTATTAAGTTTTCCCTAGTCTCCAAGATTTTCTTAAAAAAGTTTTTACAACAAAATAAGTATTTCACATTTCATCATTTTACATCGTATCACTATTTATGTGACAATAAGACAGTCAATGTTTTAAATGAAAAGGTCTCAAAATAAGGTATTTTTTGTAATTCAAATGTACTTCGTCATACCTTTAGTAATTTCGTTTAATTATAGGAATTGAACTCAATCTCATCTGTAAACATGGCGCTTGCAACAGTGCCGAAATATCGGTTACTTCAAACAAAGGTTATATAAGTTACGGTATCCCGCAAGACAACTTAAAATAAGTTCGTTCAATTACCTCTCAACAAAACCAAGATTAAATAATGAATTATGTCTTAAATAACTGTAATAGGTATAGATCTGATATTTAATGAGTGTGATAAATAAATAAATATATTATCCACAAACCATTTCAGATTGCATTCTTCCAAGTGCACTTTTAAACTTGTACCCTATTAGTCTTTTAATAACGCGGAAAACCTTTCAGAAAAATTAACATAATACCTACTGTTCATTGTTCGCTGTGTTTAATAAACCATGAGAAACTGAATAAAGGGCTGGCATTAAATATTAAAATGCTCTGGTATGCTTGAATTACTATTTATAATTCAAAGCGATACTTTTTATAACGTCAAGCAAACGATTTAAGGCCGGTAGAATTAAAAGGTTTGTATTATACTAACCGATGCCCGAAGCTACGACCGCACATTTTTTTCAGGCATTTCGGGAAATCACTTCTTAATGCACTCCTACGGTCCCCAAGGATTCATTCATGATTTCAGCTTTCGGCTTTGAGTCTTCTTGATTTCAGTAGTTTTGGCTGTGCCTTGTTGTCAGTCAGTCAGTAACGCAAGAATTTTATTTAGATTGATTTATACTCTCTTTGCCCTAATCTTTATGTTTTTACAATCATTCATATATTAGCATCAACCATTAGAAATTAAATTGAGTCTCTATTTAGAATTTACAAGAGCATATACACTATTTAATGAATTGACATTGTCACAAAAATTGTTCAGTGTTAAGTTTCCATTGGAATTCTAAAATTATACCCATAATCATGACATTTAAGTATTGATTTAAATCCTTTGGGCCGATAAACTTATAGTTTTGATAATAATAGAAGAGGCTTCGAAATTAATAATTGTTCCTAACTTGTTCCACATATATTGCGCCGCTGCAAAGCACGTTCGCAAATAATTATGCTGCAATAATGAGGGGCATCGCGAACAATGATTAATTATAGCTTAATCGGAAAAGCATATTTTGATGGTTAACGTGAGATTAATGACGTAGAATCTTAAAGAAAACTTGTTTTAATTACTTTCATGAATTAATTCGCAGATATATTTTAACAGAAAATTGCAGCAACACATTATCAGCAACATGCAGAAGAACGTGTCTATAAGCATTAGATTCATAATTATGATGAACTTAACACATTTTAAAATTACCTGTATATGACAATGTGTCTTAATATAAGAAAATATATTTGGGTTAACTATTAAAGAGAACTCTCTGACATGCCGGTTTCCTCACGATGTTTTCCTTCACCGACCTGCATGTCTGAGAGTTCTCCATAATGTTCTCGAAAGACATGTGAAGTCTGCCAACCCGCACTTAGCCAGCGTGGTGGACTATAGCCTTACCCTTCTCATGGTGAGAAGAGGCCCGTACCCAGCAGTGGGACAGTTTATATACAGGGCCGATGATAATGCTAATAGAGAAACGTATCATTAAAAAACCACAAAACAAATAACTTTGGCAAATCACACTGAATATTCCAAACCAGCATTTGCATTAATCCTTTAAAGCAGACATATTCCATTTACATTCCTTATACAAAAGAAAACAAAACGCCATTTAGATATCTAAAAACCAAATAGCAGAAGTCGCGACGACACTTTTCGGATCCGCTCAATCCATAATTAGATTCAGCAGGTCTTTTTCTCAGTATTCGCGCTTCTAAAACAGCAATTCCATTTATTGCGAATTCCGAATGCAAAGGTCTCATGGCACCAATATCCAGTAATGTAGAAGCACGACAAAATGTACGTACCTACGTTAAATTGCATTTGAATAATGTACTTTCGGTGAATGTATTGGATGACATACTTACGCAAGGTAATTTTGGATAAATATGGGTTTTGGGTTATTATCTTAGCTTTCCCACTATAAATATAGGAACTACGAACTTGAGCATGACTCTTGCTATTGTTTAACTGAACTTATACAGTTCAGTGAAACAATAAATCTTCTTATCTAGTACTTACAAGTTTCTGTGCGGACCAAAACTTTGTGTTCTAATTGTGAACTGAATAAATTATTGGAACATGTTTCGGTATCTAAGGTCTTTTTAGAGTGCTGTGCACAAGGGGTGCCATCGAAACCAGTTACCAAGGCGACTAGTTGCATTCTGCCTGTCTGTTATCAGGGTTTAATCTTATGAACTATAGTAGTCAATGATATTAGAAAAGTCGTAGATACGTTACCTACGTAGTAAACTATCCGTAGAAACTGGACACTAACGCACACATCGATAACTCCGTATTTATTTTAATTTCGGTTGACAAGATGTGTCAGTTTCACTATGACGCCGGCTCGCGACGTCACACACACATATGTCAGACTTGCCAACTGGCTTATGTTTAGCGTCCTGCTTTTGATACGCCTGTAGCATATCTACTTCTTTTTACTTGTAACACCGTTGATAGTAGTAGACAGGGAGGAACCTCTCCTTAGAACCACGATATTTATTTTAGCATCATCAGCCTTTAACAGTCCACTGCTGGACTAGGCCTCTCCTTTGAAAGGAGGAATTGGCCTACTATACCACGCTGGCCAAACGGATCGGTATAGGGTTTGTATCAAGTTTTCCTTCTCTTACAGTGCTGTTCTCTGTATAATATGCCCCCTCTGTCGGCTCTTACGACACCCATGGGATGATATGGGGTGGTGACATTACGTATTCTTAATCCGTCACCATATTTTACCTGATACATAATAGATTGAGTAAAAATAACGTTATCTATTAGTAGCATTTTTACATAATATCACAAACAAAGTAGACCGCAGGCCAGCGGTATGAAATACGAACTCGTTCCTCTTATCTACTTTGTATAAAAATATTCCGCTGCGTTTGGAGCAAGGAGCAATATACTTGCTCCTTGGTTTGGAGAGTCTTTGAGAAGCCTACACTACTAACTACTACGTATGTAGCGGTGAAGCATTTCAGCATTAATTAACACAGGAAAACGTGTAGCAAAAGGGGATTTCATAAAAAAATCACACACGCTTAAAGAAAGTACCCATAAGGTACGCGCTTCATTGTAAATTTATCCCGCGTGGTGGATAAAAATTTAAAAAGGGGTGGCCTGCCTGGCTTTAGCCAAGACACGTGTACATAAACCATACATTTTATCTTGATCTGTTATTGTATTGGCTTGCCGGGCGGAGGTAGATCAACTTTTACTGGAAATATGTCACGTGTGTTACGGTTTGTACATGAATACCTAATTTTAAATCCGGAGCTAGCTTGGGGACTGTCAATTCTAATTTGTACTGTGGCCGTTTTAGTATAAGTCTGAATATTTGAATTTTATTCGAGGCGTATTTTAGTGATATTTTACCGGCACGGATAAAATATATCTTTTGTTTTCTTTTGCTTAGGATAAGTTTATAAAAATATTGTGGTAGATACGAAGAAGGTACAAAATAAGTGTAAACACCTCGTCCTATAAAGACAGATGTAAAGTATATATGTATGTTTATCCATTGTCTAATACCCATAGCACAAGCTCTGCTTAGTTTGGGACTAGATGGTGTTGTGTGAATGTTGTAGAATATTATAAAAAAAAGTGTGCGATCTATCAAAATAATGTGCTGATATCCATGCTGCTACCTACTGGAACAAGCCTGGACATCTAGATAGTCAGATTTCTTGAATATCAGTACAGAGCCCGAAAAGGCGCGAATCGTATTATTATGTAAGTGAGAGTAATGAAATTCATAGGACTAACCTTCTAGCAGAGTTATTAAGCAGATTGTCTGAAACCGTTTACTTAGGATGGAAAGGGTAGGTGGAATATCTTTATTGCGAAGCCTTTTGACAGAGCCAGTCACAAACTTTGTAATATGCTAAATCGTAATTGACTTAGCAAGTATAATATACACGTCTAAATTCACGACTGTTTGTTCCAGAAAGTCTAAGTCAGATTTTGTTTAGCTCACATCACTTCGATCACAGGGGACGAGACTATTTACAGACGACACGTTTAGGTTTTAAAAATATCTTTTTTTAAATAACTCACATTTTCGATAGCTCATGACTAGCCTTCTGAGTCGTAGGTGCATTACATTGTAATTAAGCGGATAAAACTGTAGTATAAAATTTGAAAATCTTTCGTTTACTGGTGGCTCATAAACCAATATGAGAAAGCGTTGTTTTTAATTTCCACTACAATGTATGGGATGTCGTTTGATAGGTATTTCAAATGCAAAACAGGTAAATTTTAACCGTTTTTTTATTTAGGGATTCATTTGCCAAATATTTATGAAAAATCACCAATTGCAAAGTTTAGTGTCGCCCCCTCTATCTTCTATACCGTAGTATGTAATGAACTTTCAAAGACAATTATAAAGGCTAATAAGACTTTACTAATTAACGAGTAATAAACAATTAATTTAAACTTCTACTTGGGAGCGAAATAAAATGAGTATTGTGCTTAAGTGCACTATCCTCAGGTCACTGGTTAAGGGGTACTACGGAACCCTACATCTTGCGTGGCTTAACATACACTTGGCCGGTTATTATCTCGATGTGGAAACACTATTGCTGGGTATACCCTCCGTTACTCTATGGGTTGAGTTTGGAGCAGGGGGAAGATGCATGAGACACTCTTATAACCACCGTAGTGTCCTTGGCATTCCGTAGCCACAAATATAGTGTTACCGATTGTAATTTAAGTAAAATGTAATAACTTCAGATTGGTTATACAAAACAAGTTTTTGTATGACCTTCTAGTAGAACAGTGTCTTCAATATCGAACCCCATTTTGCCATAAAGAGTAAGTTCAGCTGTCAGTCGCAGCTGCTTAGCGGCTGTCATTAACAAATATGACAGTTGACCTGGGTGTCGGTGTTAATTAGCCCTTTGAGTGGCACCACAGTGGACGGTGAGGCGATAATATTATGTATATTCGATTGCATTTTATTATGTGGCATGCTGTATATATTGATAGTTGTAGTGCATTTTTAATGACAACACCGTCAAACACGACATGCTGGTTACGAGGTTCTTATAAGTAATAAAATTTACAGCTGATGTCTTTGAATAATTTTTGCTATCTTGCATTTTATTTATTTAGTTTTTTGCTATTACATATTTTAATAATACATTTAATAGCAACATATCATAGATATATATACACATATACATTTAATATCTCAGATATTGTAATCTAAACACATTTCATTTTATTCAACGATTAAAAACACATCGGGAGTGCATTTCTGCTAGATGACGTCAGTAGTTGGTATCGCAATTGTTTGGGAGAATGAGGTAATTATGTGTTTTCTACTATTAACTTCATAACCTTGTTACTTCATTCAATTATACGAACAATAAATTTTTATTCTTTAGTGCCTCGTGATGTCCTTAAAAATCATAATTATATAACATATGCAAGAAATAATTCAATAATTTGTCATCAGTCCCACACCCTTTTGCTCAAGATGTTCATAGGTACTTTGTAGAGTCCAAGTTGAAATCAAATTTCACTTTATTATGTCTTCTTATCTCATTACAACTTCTTGGATACTATTAAGACTTGCAAACCAAATAAAAACTACAAGAAGCTTTGATAACACTAACTATTACATTATAAGTGCTATCTATTGTACAAATAAAATCTTTTCCATTGTTATCTTTGCAGTCCGTTCGTAATTGTGTGGTACAATTATAATTAAAACTTATACTTATTGCTTTTGTTCTTAATCCGACATAAAAGCAACTTATATACGCTTTTGAAGAACTTTGTTATGAGTATTAATATTAGTTTTTTAATAAACTGAGTATTGGAGGGTTGAAAGTGCCAACAACCGCTGAAGTTATATATTCTAAGAAACTTTAAATGTATTCATATTTTTATCATCAGCCTTTAACAGTCCACTGCTGGACTAGGCTTCTCCTTTGTAAGGAGGCATTGGCCTACTATATCACTCTGGGCACAAATGGGTTGGTATAGGGTTTGTATCAAGTTTTCCTTCTCTTACAGTGCTGTTCTCTGCATAATATGCTCCCTCTGTCGGCTCTTACGACACCCATAGGATGATATGGGGTGGTGACAATCCGTATTCTTAATCCGTCACCACACGGATAATAATTCATATTTTTCTTACTCTATATGAGAAGTGCAATTTAATATTTTGTTTTATAGTAGATAGATAATAATTATAGTATATAGATATAATAAGTATAGTATATAGATATATAGTAGATAGATATAATTAGTAGATAGATAAATTGACTGCCTGCGTGGTCCAGTTGATAGCGTATGCGACTGCTAATCGGAGGTCGCGGGTTCGATTCCCGGGTCGGGCAAAAAGTGTTATTGGGTTTTTCCGAATTCTCAGTAGCAGCTCGGAGTTTGGTAATGTGCCCGATAACGGTAACAGGCTCGCCCCCTATTACGTGGGACTTAAAAATTCATGGCGAAATGTGGGTGTAATATTACACCTCTGCCTACCTCTTCGGGGATGCAGGCGTGAGCCTATAGATAATAATTTACGTCACAACAAAGAAATGATCTGGATAGGACCATTCTTGTAACATAGAGGTATAAAATAGCCTACGACGTTCCAAATGTACTTACACATTTTTTTATAAAAATCTTTCAAACCGTTTCGGAGGCATTCGATAACAAACTCTGTGATTCGAGATTCTTATTTACCCATTAGATATCCAGCCAATTGAATCTGTCTTATTACAATGCAAAGACACACGAATCCAATAATATACTGCAAATAGACACAGAAATTTATACGAGACAGAAGCCAACTTACATAGAGGTCTGATCAGCAAAAATATTTGGCCGTGCCAAAAGTACATCAAATATGATGTACACAATCCCCGAAATACAACAATAGATACGCTTCAGTAGTACTTTCGGTAGATACGTTTTATCCAATCTTCTTGCAAATGACGCGGATTGATGAAACATTGAATGAAGAAGAGACTTATTGAAAGTACAATAAATCCTGTAGAAATGAGAGCACTGAGAAGTATGTGTGGTCATGTGGTGTATCTTTGACCGCCAGAGTAAAGAATTGTGTGATAAGAGAGTGGTGTGCAGTAAAAGAAGATGTAGTGACAAGCATCGAGAAAGGCATGTTAAGATGGTTTGGGCACATGAAGAGGATGGATGACGAAAGACTGACAAAGAAGATATATAAGGCAAGTGTGAATGGGATAGGACGAAGGGAAAGACCTAGGCGGACGTTCTCTGACCAGATTGGAGACATCCTTAAAAAAGACAGGTCAGAAGTACCCTAAACAGAAGAGCATGCATGAGAGAATTGATGGGAGTGAATGAAGCAAGAGAGGTATGACAGGATCGTTGCAAATGGCGTTTCGTAGTCTCTGCCCACCCCCCCGGGATACAGGCGTGAGTCTATGTGTGTATGTATGAATGAAAAATACTTTTACCTGTATTGATATGTATTTTTACTATATCTGTGGGATAGGATATCATATATACCTATTTGGAAACCATGTTTATGTTTATCTTACCGTTTTTCGTTTCACTTGACTGATTTATACACTCACAGGCACAATTAACCGCCCACCTATATCATACGTCGCCCGTTTTGTTTTCGTTAACTATGGCTTATCAACTGTTTAGGTTTTGTCAAGTGGATAGTTAAGCAATAATTTAAAAAGTTATGCTCTCAACTCGTTGCCCAAATTTATGTTACTGAAGGGTTTTAGGAATTTAGTCGTTATTTGATATTGTTTTTTTGTAATTAAATACTAAATCGATGAATTTACCCGCCAATTTGTTGTATACATGTCCAATGCACTCATGGATAAGTAGGTATTTCGAGTATTGCATACGCGCAGGTTAATTTAATTGCGGCTTAAAAAAGTGTCTACTTAAAGAAAATATTTGTTTCCCAGGAATAATTTCCTTAGTATGACGTAGCATGATATCCAAAACGAGTCGATTTCGGCTTGCTGATGGGTCTTGTAACACTCTGTACGTATTATTGTCCTAGTCTAGATTGTTCATTAGGTAATCAGCAGTAATTTTCATATTACTAAATAATCTTAATATATAAAATCCTTGCGTTACTGACTGACTAACAGACACGCTACAGCCGAAACTATTGGGCGCAGGAAGCTGAAATTTGGCATGTATGTTTCTTGGGGACCGTAGAGGTGCACTAAGAAGGGATTTCCCGAAATTCCCACGGGATCGGCCAAAACGGGTAAATTTAAAAAAAAATGCAGGCTTAGCTGGCGTCCTCTAGTTTTATATAAAATATTAACGTGCAAAGGTAATTGAAATTAATCTACAGTTTACGGATTTTATCGCGTTATATTGGTTTAACTGGTTACACCAGTTAACCAGTGAAACCAATATAACGCGATAAAATCCGTAAACTGTAGTTTAATTTCAATGTGTAACATTGGCGTAAACCCAAGAAAATATTATGTGCAAAGGTAACATATAAATTGCCATAATAAGGTTAGAATTTTATTATTAACGCACGTTCTTGCCCACCCATGGCCGTCTAGTGATTGACATGCTATGTTTAGTTGGTGTACTCCAAAGTTAGGCAACTCTCTAATACAGTAATACATAAGAGTGAGATACGCGATAGCGCTACGGCATTTGTTACGACTTGAGATGTTACGATGCAAAATAGCAGTTAGATAGCAGTTACATTACAAATAGCAATTTCTGTCACAATGTTTCATGTCACTTTGTTTCACCGCCGTTTACGTAGAACACAGAGTTGTCCTTTTTTTTTTTTGGTGTCGGGTTGGAAAATCCTCATGGAGTCCCTCCGCCCCAGGGGAAGGACGAAGGGGACTGTCAGACTCTTACTGACTAAAAACCAACCCGTGTTCCTCATGTACCCGTGTGTCGGAGGGTAGGGATTCACATAAGCATTCGTCGCTACCCCCCGACGGGTATTGGCCCGCCAGATGGTGAGGCGGGCCCCGAACAAAACCCCCTTGGCGGCGGATGAAGGTGTTGGGCTCCGCCGCCAAAACACCCAGCGGCCGCAGAGGATAGGGAGGACGGCAACGCAACACCGCATCTCCTCTTCCTCTGCGGCCCCACCGCGACGCAACGATGGTGCGCCCCCATTTGGTCGCGGGAGATAGGGCACGCGGCAACGCAACACCGACACGCCTCTCCTCCCGCGACCACGCCCGACTGCGAGGGACAGACAGAACTGTCCCCCGCACACGCACCGTTGGACGCATCCTGCGCAGGCCCCGTCAAGCCCACGCGGAGCGTCCCCTCCTGGATCCCTCTTAGCTTCACGGCGGGTAACCAATCCACGGTTACTGAGCCCCCCCAAACATACACAGAGTTGTCCTGCGTCAAATCTGCGGATCCCAGGCTAGTAAACACCATACCAAATACAGGCCAAATAGTAAAGAGAAAATCTCAATCTAATTTTTGTCATTAGATTTGGAAGTTCTAAAACATTTTATTTACGACTGTGATTAGTAGAATCCAATTTATTTTCTCTTTACTATGAACGAGGAAAATCAGAATTCATTAAATGAGTCCTTTGATTTTCTTGTTAGGGTAACTAAGTGAAACATCAGCTTGTTTAAAAAAATGGATCCAATATTTATGTTTATGCCACATTGCTGATCTTTTTCCGTTGTCTAAAGGTCAAGAAGTGAATAATTTTAGGCAAATCTTGGTGAACAAATATAATAGAGTCTAAGTTTTCATAAAGATAGTCAAATATTGTTATATAAATATGAGTTTGATATTTTTGTTACCCTACGTGTTTTCGTAGAAGCAGAATATTACATTATGTAAAACTAAACGAAACTTACTATTAGCAAAATAGAGAAGCGGTTTTACTGTATTCTTTTTGTGTTATGAATGTGATTGCAAACTTTTGTCTACAGATAAGACTAAGTTAACATTGCATACACTAGTTCTACTGCGTAGTATTTTCGTGCACAGTAGTTCTGACCGCATGAAATGACAGGCGTTAGCTGTATGAGCCTTGATAACGCAAGAGGCTTTGATACTCTATTTACTACATTGTACTTATTTTCAAAGATTTTGCCCTTATTAGTGGGTTTGTAATCATATCTTCTATAGCATATTTAAAGCTCAGAAGATGTTTTTATCGGCAAGTAGGTACATAATTATGAAAGTTCAGTTAAATAATTTTGTCTCAATGATTTGTCTTATTACGAGAATCATTAGTTATTAATCATTTGTTTCTTTATGAGCCTCCTATATCCAGCGGTGAGACAGGTTATAAACAAGGCCGATGATGATGATCTGTTTAACTTTTATAAAAACACTCATTAGGGGCCCAATTCTCCTAAATAAATACAGTTTCGATAAAATGTCAGTGTCATACTCACGTCACAAAAAGCGTATTCTTCTAAATTATCTGATATTTGAATGAAATAGTATCGAGATCGTAAATTTAAACAAGTGTCAAAATATGTGTCAACGACGAACTGTTTATTTCAAATTATAATAGGATAATGACATTAGGTTATCAGAATACCGCTTCTGAGTACATTCAAAATTTATAATTTCAATGTCATATAAAAATACGAGAATTAGGCCTCAGTGCATCGACGGTCAATGAGTTACAGCCAGTCGAGAATGGAAATAAAGAATACAAAAATTATACGAGTACCTACTATTTTGGAAAACCGACGAGTTAATTAAGACAAGCGACACGACAAAAGCTGACAACAATGTCTAACTGTTCCAACTTCACGGTTTTCACGTATTGTCATTATTGCAATGTTGATTGCTTGTCGGCAGAACCGTCTGCAAAATGCAAATCTCTGGATATTGGTGTGCTGTGATTTAAGCCCCGAGTGAGAAGAAAGTTTGCGTGATTTTGGCGGCTATTACTTGTTAGCAGTATAGCATTTCATCTGTGACAAACATCTGTTTTGTGTGTCTACAAAACGTATCCATACGACGTAAAACGCAACGCTCTAATTTTTTTTTAATTACTTTCTATAGACTGCTCACGCCTGTATCCCCGAAGCGGTAAGCAGAGGTGTACTATTAAACCCACATTTCACCATGAATTTTTAGGTCCTACGTAATAGGGGGCGAGCCTATTGCCGTTACCGGGCACATCACCAGACTCCGTGCTACTGAGAATTCGGAAAAACCCCGTAACACTTTTGCCCGAAAAATTCGGCAATCGCTCTAATTTTCAACATTGCTGAGGTTTATGGCGTAGTTATTTAGTAACATTCATAGCAACAGAAAGCATGCGTGTGTCCAAATGTACATATAAGACATCATTCGCTCCATTTTCTCTTCGGTATTATTGAACTTTTTAAAATAAAAGGGCCAGGGAGACGCTAGCTAGTAGCCCATTTACTAAACGCAGAATTGAAAAATTGTTCAGCAATTCGAATTGCTTTGAGAACACTTTGTACCCCAACATTCGATATAAAAGTTTTTTCTTTGAAAGCCAGTGTCACTAAGTGACTTTCCACTGAATGTTCGCAAGTGAAATTTAATAGAATAGTTGCTTTTCTGTAAAATAATGTGGTAGGTAGTTAAAAAGTATCGCACAACTATTGTAGAAGGTTAGGCTACTTGCAAAATTGTTACCTAGGTACTTAAATACCGGATAAACCGGGGTTTTGGGCGGTTTGGCAACAATTACTTATACCATTTAAATTCAGATTTATTTATTCACTAGAGGACGCCAGCAGCTACGTCTGCACATTTTTTTAAATTTTTCTGTTTTGACCGATCCTGTGGGTATTTCGGGAAATCCGTTTTTAGTGCACCCCTACGGTCCCCAAGGAACATACATGCCAAATTTCAGCTTTCTGCGCCCAATAGTTTTGGCTGTAGCTTGTCTGTCAGTCAGTCAGTCAGTAACGCAAGGATTTTATATATTATTATTATTATTATACACCACTATTTTTTAATTAGTACAAAAAATTTAACAGGGCACTAAGTATCTTTAACTGATCATATTTATGTAGTTGGAAAATAAAAACACTAAGTCCCAAAACTGTCTCAAAACTGTCCACAAAAATACGTGATAATTGGTAAATGCAATATTAATACTATGACCGACCCGTGTACTATCATAGTAAAATTAACCATTGATAAATCCCCCCCCCCTCCGCCCCTCTGCGCCACGCCCCGACGATGCGACAAACAGTACTAAATTGTTAGCTAAAGTGAGCGTATCTAATTTCGTTGCAAAAGTTAATTGTTTGTCTACGTTTGCCCGACGCGATGGCCTATCATATCAGTTCATATCACGGGAGTATGTAACTATGCTTCGTGCGTACTTTTTGAGTGGGAAAATCGCGAATGCAGCTGTGTACCCATAGACATCGTATTGTGAGTGTACAAAAATGACCGGGTCAGTGTCAAACAATTAAAACAGTGCATATTGGATGCTTTTGACAACGGTGGTGGACATTTCGAAGGACAATGGAAATACTTGTAAGTTTAGTAAATAATACGTACTTAAGTAAATAGTAATTTGATGCGGGCGGCTCAAAATCGGTCTGTGTTCTCCACACACCTTGAGGAAGGCCTATGTCCAACAGTGGACGTCTCTAGGCTGACATGATGATGATAAAATAATTTGTAAATAGCAGATGATTCTAACTTCATAAATACGCCAAAATTACTCTTTTCTTTTAGTCCAGAACACCATCTTTTATTTTGATATTTGTTTGCTTTCTAATTACATACCTCCGTATTTAATTACTTGTTAAACGATAAATTTTACCGGTCCTAAGCCTGAATGAAGTATGAAGGAGAGGGTAGAATTAACAAAATTAAAAAATAACTACCCACATTTATTATTATCCTTCATTTTATTTTCTATGGCTACCTACATCATAAGTGCGACAGAGAGAATGCGAATGAGCAGGATGGAATATTATCAATGAATTAGTGAATGGATTGTAAAATATGACTATGATTTAAGTGAGATTTTCTACAATAAACAAATGATAATAACTTTGCTCTTTATTGATATTATGAAATTCTTACGTCACATATATGATAATAATATCTTCGCTAATCTGTCCTTAAAGTTTTTGTACTAATTAAAAAATAGTGGTGTATTTATTCATTTAGGGTTTAAAGTTACACTTATGAACGTCGAAATCTGTTTATTCCTAGCGTTGGGATTACTATCCTACTATAGGAAGAACCTGAAAGAAACTCACACCACTCTTATAAATTGTCAGAATCGAGTATATTTTAATACGCTCGTGTAATTTGTTTTGAAATATGATTCAAAGAAACTTTCTTTTTATATATTTTATTTCTTATAATTAAAGTTTTACCCAAGTTATTTAGAAGTTTCATAAAATGTTTATAAGAAATAACATTTAATTCAGAAGCACTTCAGTTTCATTTTAATTTTGCTTTTATATTTGTGTTTCGAAACTTCAACTCAACAGGGAATTTTAGAGGTTTTATATTTCATACACAATATGCAAATGCAAAACAATAAGAAATCGTCGTAATTCATTTTACAAACACTTTTCAATCAATTTTCTTTAAACGTCTTCTTATTTTAAACTGAACTTTAGTCCTGTCAGTAACAATTATCTAATTTCAACTACCAGGCGAACATTTTTCAAAAGAGGTGCTTCATTATAACCATCTTCATCATCATCGTGGTGGCAAGTGGATTTCCATGCATATCATATCCCTTATATTGTAAGATCCACAACATCAAGCTAGCTTTCCTTAGGCCTACTCCTGCCAGGCGGAAATGATATGGCAAGACTAATGTTTCCCATACATAAGATGATTTTAGTGAGACGTGGCCATAGCTGATTCAGAACAGCCATTATTTTATAATAGGATATCTAACTGATAGGTACGATAAGTGTTACAGATATTACAACAATTTTAATAATAATGTAAATATGTTTCTTACGAGTGGATCGTATGCAGTAGGCTGACGTTTTTCTCAAAACTCAGTCGCCCGTCAAAACCTAATCTCTTTGGTAGTTTTATATGACATCTGTCAGATAAACGTTCGGCAGATATCGGGAGGATTTCTGTTTTACGACCAGCCGTCTAGACTCTGTGTCTACTCGTCTACTGGTAAAGTTTGAAACTTAGGTCTCTAATGACAGTAATCT
The DNA here is from genome assembly GCA_944739405.2 of Euclidia mi. Classification (NCBI taxonomy): domain Eukaryota; kingdom Metazoa; phylum Arthropoda; class Insecta; order Lepidoptera; family Erebidae; genus Euclidia; species Euclidia mi. Next base: position 49,992,712 of record OX123196.2, read on the forward strand.
TTGAGGAGCTGAAATTGCTGTGTTTCTATATTTTTGGATATTTAAGCAGTCTACGGATGGGTATGTTTTACCGTACAAAATCAATCTTAATATATAAAATCCTTGCGTAACTGACTGACTGACAGACATGCTACAGCCGAAACTACCGGTCACAAGAAAATGAAACTTAGCATGTATGTTTCTTGAAGAGTGAAGGGTAGTACTAAGAGAGGATTTTTGGAAATTCCACCCCTAAGGGGGTAAAACTGGGGGTCAAAGTTTGTATGAAACTTTTTATTCCTTCAATGGATTGACTCCAAACTTCATGTATTAGTTCCTCAAACGACGATAGTGAACGCTAAGAATTATTTTTCTGGAAATTCCTCCCCTAAGGGGATAAGATAGGGGGTCAAAATTTGTATGTAACGTTTTATCTCTCTAATGGATTGACTTCGAACTTTGTATATTGGTTCCTTAAACGACGAAAGTGAACACTAAGAATTTGTTTTTAAAAATTCCGACCTTCAGGGGGTAAAATAGGGGTTCAAAGTGTGTATGAAACGAAACTTATTATTCCTTTCAGTGGATTGACTTCAAATATTGTATAATGGTTCCTCAAACGACGATAGTGAACACTAAGAATTTGTTTTTTGATAATTCCTACCCTCAGGGGATAAGATAGGGGTTCAAAGTGTGTATGAAACTAAACTTATTATTCCTTCAGTAGATTGGCTTCAAACTTTGTATATTGGTTCCTCAAACGACGATAGTGAACAGTAAGAATTAGTTTTTTTAATTCCTACCCTCAAGGGGTAAGATAGGGGTCAAAGTGTGTATGAAACTTATTATTCCTTCAGTGGACTGACTTCAAACTTTGTAAATTGGTTCCTCAAATGATAAAAGTGTACACTAAGAATTATTTTTTTTTGGAAATTCCACCCCTAAGACGGTAAGATTGATGTTCAAAGTTTGTATGTAACTTTCTATTTCTTTAATGGATTGACTTCAAACTTTGTATATTGGTTCCTCAAACGACGAGAGTTAACACTAAGAATTTGTTTTTCGATAATTCCTATCCTCAGGGAGTAAGATAGGGGTTCAAAGTGTGTATTAGGCGAAACTTATTATTCCTTCAGTGGATTGACTTCAAACTTTGTATATTGTTTTCTCTAATGACCTTGAATGAAATGAATGATTTGGAATTTCTTACCCTAAAGAGTTAAAAAGGGGAATCGGAATTTATATGAAACCTTTTTATTCCTTTATTGGATTCACTTCATACTTTGTATATTGATTCCTCAAATGACGATAGTGAACAACCAAGAAAGGAATTTTCGAAGTCACTCCCCTATGGGGCTTAAGAAAGGGTGTCCCATTGGGTAATATAAAAAAGAACTTAAATGGATTCACTTGAACTTTGTATATCGGTTCCTCAAGTGAGTTTAGTGAATTCACCACTAAAACGGGGAGTTCAAAAAGGGGTCCCAGTTTGTATGAAACTTTTAATTCCTACACTTGATTTTCTTTCATCGTCCCTGATGTGCATTTAATTTTCATTAATTTAAATTTATGCGGCTAGTTCTCATCTAAACGCTCTTCATCTTCACTAACTAAAATGTGGGATGGTTCTTTATATGACCAATAGGAACCAAAATACTTAGAACCGTTATTTTGCTATTTTTATTTATTTTTAAGCAGGTAAGCATTTTTTTTCCAACTGATTTGTCCAACTGCTGACCGAGGCTTCTCTCATTTCTTTAACCTAAAATAGTTAAATACTAAGAAAGGGTTTTTGAACTTGGATAATTTATTTTTAATTTTTTTACAAAGTCGCTGAGATATACAAATGTATACTGCTACGGAATCCTTGACCTATTTAATTTTAACTAGCTTTTTGCAAGCAGCTATGCCTTAATGAAATTTTCATAGTTTGTTCGAGAGCTTTTATGAACTATTAGTAAAATACACATCTAAATCAATTCAGCCATTTTTAAGATTACTCTGAATAAATAGACAGACAGAAAAACAATCTAAATAAATCATTGGGGTACTGGAAACGGGTTAGCAATAATATGCAGTACAGTTATTTTGCGATTACAGACAGTTTGTTTATTTTTTTTTATAGTTTCACGCCTGTATCCCCGACGGGGTATGCAGAGGTGTAATATTACACCCACATTTCGCCATTTTACATATTAGGTCCCACGTAATAGGGGGCGAGCCTATTGCTGTTACCGGGCACATTGGCAGACTCCGTGCTGCTACTGAGAATTCGGCAAAACTCAGTAATACTTTTGCCCGACCCGGAAATCGAACCTGAGACCTCCCGTTTAGCAGACACATACGCTATCCACTGTACCACGGAGGCAGTCAAATATTATTTATTTGTATAATCAGTCTGTACATTAAATCTTTGCGTTACTGATTGACTGACAGACATGCTACAGCCGAAATAACTGAGCGCAAGTAGATGAAATTTTGCATGCATGTTCCTTGAGGTGTGTGCACACTAAGAGAGGCTTTTTGGAAATTCCTCGCCTACAGAGGTTGAACTGGTTGTCAGAATTTGTATGAAACTTTTTATTCCCTCAATCGATTAACTTTAAACTTTGTATACCTATTGGTTCCTCAAATGAAGTTAGTGAACATTTAGAAAGTCTTTTGGAAATTCTTACCCTAAGTGGATAAAAAGGGGAGTCACAATTTGCATAGAACCTTTTATGCTTTCAAGGGATTAACTTCATACTTTATTTATTGGACTCGCAAATGACGTTAGCGAACACAAAGACATTTATTTTGGAAATTTTCCCCTAAGAGGGTGGAAAAGGGATTCAGAGTTTGTGTTAAAACTTTTAGTTTTTCAATGGAATCACTTCAATCTGTGTGTATGAAATCTTTTCGTTACTGCCTGACTGACAGACACATTACAGAACGAACTTATTGGGAGCAATAAGGTTAAATTTAGCGTGTATGTTCTTTGAGAAGGGTAGGGGTGTTGGTACAAAATATTATATCTAATCGTAATTTACGCGTGTGAAGCAGCGGGCAAAAGCTAGTCTAAAATAAAAACGAGGGCAAACGGCTGGACCTAAAACCGCAGACTCAAAGTAACGTGGAAGCCCAGAGTACTAATTTAGGTATGAACATATAAAAAAATACCGACAAAAGAGAACATAGTAATACGTTTTAACATCAGAAAACTGAGCAGCTTAAAGGCACTTAATTATGTAGCCAACTAGCTGCCATAACATGCATTCTGTAAATTACTTTGTAAGAAGAAAGCAACTATTCTAAGTACGCCTGTCAATACGAAGGATTTGCAACGAAAAACGATTCATTAAAACAAAGTTCATATACACTATGTTTCAGAAGCTTCACACTAACTTAACGTTATAAACGCTGCTAAATGTGGACTTTTTTAACACCTTTGGTAGTTTGAAGTTAAACTTTTGGTGTAAAGCTTGAAAACTTCTCACCAAACGGTATTCACAAAACTCACGTATATCGTCACCTACTCCGTAGTACGTCATTTAGATTACACTAGACGTCGCCAGCGGTTTCGCCCGCGTCATTTATACATACAAACCTTCCTCTTGAAACATTATATCTATTAAAAAAAACGCATTAAAAGCCGTTGCGTAGTTTTTAAGATTTAAGCATACATAGGGAGACTCTGAGTTCACGGAAAGTACCTTGTAGGTTTTGGTTTCCTTGCGAGTATCGAAAATTTGCAGAAATTTGCAGCATAAACGGCTGTATCTTTTGATTGAGTTGGTTTAGAAGTTTGATACCTTCACGCGCTTCTGAGACAAAGAGTCTTGACAGACGGACGGACAACAAAGTGATCCTATAAGGGTGCCGTTTTTTCATTTCGAGGTTCGGAACCCTAAAAACGGGTACACACTTAATAAAATACGATGTAACTTAAATGAAAATATCCAAGAACAAATGGGCTAACACTTTTTTACAAAAAGCTACACATAAATAAGGAATTGGTTCAAATTCAAAAGTATTTTGATTTAAGTATATTTTCTTCAGTCTATTGACGGAAATGGTCTTCATAGAATTTTGCAATGCCACTATTTGACCTGGCTGTGCGTAAATCTCTCATTTTAAGTCTTATTTTTTTCTCAGTATAAATAATGTTAAATCACAGTGTAAAATTAATTAAAATTTTAATTGATTTGCATGAAAGCAACAGCTTACGGCGGCGTTATTTGATGTAAATTTTATTAATTAATCTGACTTTTGTTATGACGTACTCACTGATGGAGTGTTTGTGGTTGGACTCTCTTTGTTGTCGATCGGAAATGTTGTCGACTTGACCTAATAAAGTTGGTCAATATACTTACTGTGTTAATAGGTCATTGTGGTTATGTATGGACAGAACCGTAATGTAGATTCGTCTAGGGAATTGTGTAAATGTAGTTGCCGCCAAAGTGTAACCTACTAGAGATTGATTGGTTTCTCTCTTCTGAAATAAATAAGTACATCCGCGATTATGGCGCTTGCAACAGTGAAATATCGGATACTCGAAACAAACACTAATATTAGTGACCACGAAAGTTTAGATTCCTTTATAATATTTCAGTAAATCATGTAAGTTTCTAGTCTATGCACTACTGCCCAAAGGCCTCCGCAAAATAATCTCTTTTAAACATGTAACTTGCGGCATCAAATCAACCCTAGTGGTAGCTTCTGAATCCTGTCGCCACCTTTTTGTTTGCATTTTTAATTAAAAATGTTATTGATTTTAGTGAACGTTACTTGGGCTTACCAAATAAAATAAGGGTTCATTGAAATTAAACTACAGTTTACGGATTTTATCGTTATATATTGATTTGATTAAGATTAATTTTGATTAAGATTACTTTTAAACCGAATGGTCTAGAGTCTAGAAACTGGTCACGGAAGACTGAGGTGATATTTTTCTTTTACTTGAATGAGTTCTTTTGCGAATATCCGTGGTTCATCAAACCAACCACTACCTGCAATTTGATTGATTTGAATTGTATTGCTATTAAAATTTTAGAGACACAGGCACATTTTTGGTGTCATATACAGTAGACATATTAAAGTGTAGTTCTATATACATTTGCCAAATAACTCATCTGGTCTCGGCAGATTACCCTAATACCAAGTAAACTATACTGAATAGTGTCTTATACAATGCAGCCCAACCTAACCTACGCAGGCTTTACAAGTGAATAAATAATAGTCGACATACTCAACATAATATATTATTTTTGCGGACGTTAAAATTAATGTAATGCTTGAGACCTAACTTTAGTACCTGAGTAAGGGCAACTCCGAAATCCTTTATTGTGCGTAGCTCGACATATACTTAGCTGTTACTTTTTCTAAGTAGGTAAAGACTTTTAATTAGTTTCTCAAGATTTTCTTTATTAGTAAAGGGGTTTTAAAACACTTTAATAAAACTGGGATTTACAGTAACTAGTAAAAAATATAGATGCATAGAAAACAAGGTATAAAAATATTATGTGTTATCCCTTTTTGCAATTTGAGCTTTTCCAGTTAGAATTGGGTTTTTGTAAGTGAGAAAAGATATTTTTAGCTCTGGAAAAATGGCAAGCTTTGTACTTGCAATATGAGATATATTTCTAAAATTTAATGCTAACCTTATTTTCAATACGTAATTTTCATTTATACTTTAGTCTTATTAAGGAATTGAAAAATGGAACTCAGGAATGCCCGATATGCGTTTATTATGCGGGTATTAATGTTAACTGAAATCGCTCAGCGATTTTGGCAAGTGCTAGAAGATATTTATGTTCGTTATGGATCTTTAGTGTGATATCGATTTACAATAAGACAAAGACGCATGATGAATATACATATCGGGCTATAAGCCCGGTAGCCCTATGCTTTTTAAGCGATTTCAAAAAGGTGGAGGCTTCGTCTTCTAACCTTTGGATAGATAGTATATACGAATAATAGCATTTCATAATATTTTAAGCAATTCCATTTTTATTTGGTGATTTATTTTTAGTTTTATATATTTTGAAGACTTTTTAAGTCAGCTTTTCAAAAACGTAATTTTTATTTATTGTCGTTTAAAAATGACAAGTCAGACACTGAAAATTAATCCTGTATCGCTGGGGACTTACAACGGACACTAAGAAAATTCCAGTTTTGGAATAACAATTGGTAGATAAGTTTTATCATTCTGGAATCGAATCCACGCCAGGGCAGTCGCGAAATCACCACTGTATGCCTATACTTTTAGCATATCCGTAAACGTGCTTGAAAAATATTTAGCGTGCTTGCATTAAAATTTATTCAGAACTCAATTTCCAGGATGCAATTGAATCAGTCCGAGCTAGCCAGTTCGAGCAAAAGTTTACAAACGACTTACGTAAGTTAGGTACTGTTCGGCCGGGCCTTTAGTGGCAAGAAGCGCGACACACGGCGAAGGCGATGGTCAATATGATGTTCATCTCGTTACCACTAGTTTTAAAACTTTGCCCATATCTCTATAATCTAATAATCACTACGTTTCTTGTTGAAACAAACTGCCCAGATGATAGAATTTTACTAACAACAAAATATATCTGGAATCATTGTGCTACACATATGTATACCCTAAGGTGTAAAGTTTAAAAGTAAAGTCTTATAGTTAGAGTTCTATAGGTCTTTTACCAGTGCTGGGGAAGGTGTTGGAGAAAATGACAATGAACCGAATAAGATGGCACATCAGAACACATATCGTCGGTTGAATCACGAAAAGGCGTAACTGTGTTTTAGTAAATTTTACAGCAGAGCCATTTTTATGAAATCATCACGTTATGTACTGTCATAACTTTATGTCTTAAGATTTAATGTGCTTGGTATGATATTTATGTAAATATGTGACTAAGATTGATCATATTATTAACTGTAGTTTCAGTGTACTGTAGTTAATTATAAGGATATTTATATTTTTTTGAAAAACGTTCCACTTACGCCTTTTCGTGATGTACCCCTAATATCAGTCATTTCACTTACGTCCACGTAGGTATTGCTTTAAGTGAAATTGAAAACATCGGTATGCATTAAAAAATGTTTCTTTCATCAAATCGAGTGATGTATTATTCTCTGTGTAAAGTAAGATCACCTAACGAATCTATCAATCAGCCTATCGCAGTCCACTGCCGAATATATGTAGGCCTCTCCCAACACGCGCCACAGTAGGTACACGGTCCTTAGCCTTCCGCATCCAGTCTGTCCCAGCCACCTTTATCAGGTAGTCGGTCCACCTAGCTGGGGGCCGCCCTACCTTACGCTTGCCGAGGCGTGGTCTTCACTCTATGGCCATCATCGCAGGGTCTCTTGCTCCATTGGTCATCAGTCCTTCTACAGATATGGCCATCCCACTGCCACTTGAGCTTACTGATTCTGTGAGCTATGTCGGTAACTTTGGTTCTTTGCCGGATAACTTCGTTTCGGATTTTATCCTTCAAAGAGACGTCAAGCATAGCCCGTTCCATAGCTTGCTGCGTGACTTTTAGTTTGTGGACTAGTGAGTGCCCACGTCTCGGCACCGTACGTCATAACAGGTAGGACGCATTGGTTGAAGACTCTGGTCTTCAGGCATTGCGGTAGGGGCGAAGAGAAAACTCGACGTAGCTTGCCAAACGCTGCCCAACCCAACTAGATCCTGTGGTCGATTTCTCTCTTGAAGTGGTTTCTACCAAGCTGGACTACTTGCCCAAGGTAGACATACTCTTGAACAACTTCGAGCATCGATCCGTCGACATAAACCGGTCCCGGCACAATGTGTTCGTTGAACATAATCTTGGTTTTATCCAAGTTCATGCCGAGACCGACCCGTCCAGAGGCTCCATTTAGGCTGTGCAGCATCTCGCTCAGCTCTTCCAGTCTCTCCGTCACGATGACAATTTCGTCGGCAAACCAAAAGTGGGATATGTACTCGCCATTAATGTTTATGCTCAGTCTAGTCCAGCGTCTTAACGACGTCTTCGAGTGCGTTGGTGAAGAGCTTAGGGGATATAACATCCCCCTGCCTCACTCCTCTTCGCAACTCAACGGGGCTAGTTTTACTGTCCTGGAGCTGGACGGTCATAGTGGCCGTGTCATACAAACATCTCAACACCTCGATGTAGCTTTGGTCTTCTGTACAATCTGCTGAACAGTATGGATGTGGTCTACGGTGCTGTAGCCTTTTTGAAACCCGGCTTGTTCCGGTGGCTGGAAACCGTCGAGTTTTCTGGCGAGGCGGTTTGTTAGGACTCTCGAGAACCACTTGTAGACGTGGCTCAGGAGTGAAATAAGTCTATAGGTTTTCAGCAGGGTTTTATCACCTTTTCTGAAAAATGGAACCACAGCACTCCCACTCCACGCCTGAGGTGTTAGGCCTTGGTGGGTAACGGAATTAAACAGGCTCGCCAGATCTTTCAGAACTGCTGTCTCACCTGCTTTTAAGAGCTCTATGGTGATTCCGTCATCCCCTGGAGACTTGTTGTTCTTAAGCTGCTTGAGAGCCACTCTAACCTCGCCCTGGTTGATATCAGGGATGTCCTCCGAATAATGAGTTGGGCACTGTGGTCATCATCGCAGGGTCTCGTAGGTTTAGGCATCCGTGATGCGTACAAATCCTTGTAGAAACTCTCAATTTCAGCGAGAATCTCGAACTTGGAGGTTACGGTTTTGCCATCCGCAGTAATGAGTTGCGACAGATGAATTCTCCCAAGCTGGTGAGCGAAGACTTTGATGCCTCGATTCTGTTCAACCGTAGCCGTAATGGCGCGGGTATTGAAACATCGGAGGTCACGTCGCACCAGCTTCCTGATCTTCTCGATAAGGTTTCTTCCATCCGTCGAAGACGTCTGCGCGTATGACATTCCTCTTCTTTGCCTCATAAGTTCGAGAGTATGGAGCGAGAGTTTACTTTGATTGTTAACGCTTTTTCCGGGATAGGTACACCCTTCCCGACACGTTCTGTAGCGTTTTGACCACAGCGTCGGTTTTCTCGGTCAACAGTGTCATGGGTTTCCAGCAGTTACAACAGAAACGAGTTTCGACAGGTCTTGGTTTCACTCGCGCAAAATTATGTTACGCCTCTTCGTGAAAAAACATTATTATGCATGAACAGGCGTAACTAGCGATATGTCCCTTCGTGATTTTTTGAATTAGAAGGAAAAGTAGATAGGGCTTTTCGCAACGGTCTATAAGTGCGGTTTCATTGCAGTTTTGGCTACGCCTCTTCGTGACATACTGAAACTTGACCTATAAATGTCGATGGTGCTAATATCTCAAAATCAAAAATTTTGTTGGATACGCCCTTTCGTTATTTGACCGACGATATGAGCGATAGACAGTACGGCTTTACGCCCCAACGGAGCACCGAGGACTCCCTATATGTTATGATGAGACACATAAAAGACAGACTGGCGGAAAAGAAAATCGTCGTGGTTGTCTCACTCGACATAGAGGGAGCCTTCGACAGTGCATGGTGGCCGGCTATAAAGACAAGATTAGCCGAAACTGGCTGCCCACCAAACGTAAGAAGGCTAATTGATAGTTACCTGATGGAAAGAAGGGTTCTTGTGCGATATGCCGGCGACGAGGTTGCAGCGGAAACCACGAAGGGTTGCGTCCAGGGCTCCATTGGGGGCCCAACATTCTGGAACCTTCTTCTGGATCCGCTGCTCAAGGACCTGGAATATAGAGGGGACTACGGGCAAGCTTTCGCGGACGACATCGTCCTGATCTTCTCGGGACACGAGGCCGTGGGGATTCAGAGCCAGGCAAATCGTGCGCTCGCGCATGTGCAGGAGTGGGGAGTGCGTAACAAATTAAAATTTGCGCCTAGTAAGACCAAGACCATGCTTATAACCAACAAGCTCAAGCATGACTCTCCACATCTGCGCATGGGCGACCAGCCGATTGGTTACTCGCGTGAGATTAAAATCTTGGGTCTTACCATAGATGATAAGCTCACTTTTAACTCTCACGTGAGTGACATCTGCCAGAAGGCGATGGGTCTCTGCAAGCAATTAACACGAGCAGCCAAAGTCAGCTGGGGACTGCAGCCCGAGATCATCAGGACGATGTACGTCGCAGTGATAGAGCCCATCATGCTCTATGCAGCGAGCGCGTGGGCTTCAGCGTCCAATAAATCGGGGACTCAGAAGCAGCTTAACGCGGTGCAACGTGGGTTCGCACAAAAAATGCTGAAGGCCTACAGGACGGTGTCATTGAACTCGGCGCTGTTACTCTCCGGGCTGCTCCCTTTGGATATTAGAATCCGGGAAGCAGCCTCCTTTTATGAGATAAGGAAAGGCTACTCCTGGAGAGTGATATTGGACCGGGAGGTGGAGCGTCCTGTGGCTCATATAGATAACCCACACCCTGCAGAAGTGGAGCAGCTAACGTTTGACTGCGTGGTTGACGGTGCACAGCTCCTCCAGCACGAGCCAAGTAACCTGAAGGTCTATACAGACGGGAGTAAGATTCAGGGAAAGGTGGGGGCCGCGGTATCCCTGTGGGATAACGGGGCAGAGACCGGGAAGAAAAAGCTCGTGCTGGAGCGGTTTTGCACCGTCTATCAGGCAGAGCTCCTCGCGCTGAGTAAGGCGACTGAAATAGTACTTTCGAAGGGATCGCGGCGGTCGACATATACTCGGACTCTCGTTCGGCTCTGGAGGCGGTCACAAGCGGCTGGTGTTCTCATCCCCTTGCGGTGCAAGTGCGCACTAATGTGGCGCGAGTCGCCCAAAATAGAGGGCGACTGGCGCTACATTGGATAAAAGCGCATGCTGGGCTGCAGGGGAATGAGAGAGCCGACGAACTGGCCAAAGAGGCTGCCCTCAGGAGCAAGAGCCGCCCTGATTACGACAAGTGTCCGGTTTCATTCGTGAAGCGACATATCCGACAGGAGTCGCTTCACGAATGGAACCGTCGATACAGGGAGGGTGAGACCGCCGCGGTCACCAAACTATTTTACCCCGACGCCATCGATGCGTACAGGCTGGTCCGCAAGACTAGCCTGTCCGCATTAATGGTACAAGTGTTAACGGGGCACGGCGGGTTCTCCGAATACTTACACCGGTTTAAGTGTAAGGACAACCCGTCGTGCCTTTGCGACTCTGGAACGCGGGAGACTGTGCTCCATATTTAACGTGATTGTCCGATTTATGTGATGTCCAGATACAATGCCGAACAAGATATGGGAGCAGCCATAACTGCCGATAATCTGCCCGCACTTATGGCTGATCCCATAACAAGAAAGTTATTTATTAAGTATTGCACGGAAGTCGCGGGGCAAGTCGTGCACAGAAATAGGTAAAGTGGGGCGTAAGCTCCTAGTTGTTAAATATGACGACTGGACGCCCTAATAAACCTGTCTGTGCGCGGCCTGTGCCGCGGCCCTCGTGCAGACCCGAATGAAACAGTTACCATGTTAGATATAAGAATTAGGATAAGAAAATATGTAAACTAAGATTTTTTGTATAATAATGTATCATGAACTTCATGTAAATTTGGATACACTAATAAAGGATTCCCCAGGCGATGAACGAATGAGAATAGAGACGGACGAATGTTGTAAAAAAAGGTCTTCGACATAAATCGAAGGAACTGGGCTCAACACCCTGTGATGACGGGTGCCATTAAAAAAAAAAAAAAAGTAAAGTCTTCGATTAGACATTGGTTGGGTGCCACGGAGAATCGATTACAATGATTAAATATATTTTTATTTATTAAGTTAAAATGAATCTGTGATAGCACAAAAAATGCCTTCAAATCTAAACGATTGCGAAATATATTAACCCAATCTCTAAACTGCCAACATTGGTTAGCACTGTTGTAGCATAGATGAAAGGTGACACTGACGCGTCGCCCGACAGGTGTCGCGTCCTTCGTCACCACGCGTTATGTCGTCACCAACCCTTTAGTTCTACTCCTAGCAACTGTTTTATTTTCTAGAAGCTTCCACGTGGAAGGCTTTTGTTCTGAAGAGTGACGTTATGTAAATACCTATGTTTTGACAAGAGCGAATGAGCATTGAACCGACGTCTCAAGGTGAAGTTTAGTACCGTTATTCTACTTCTGTGTCAGAAAATTATTTTGATTTACTTCGAAATAATAATGTTTAGTGGATGTAAATTGGTGGTGGGATGCATCTGTCACCTTGTGAAATACTAGTGCATTAGGAGAGCAGCTATGTATGAACTTAACAATCTCATATTAGTTTTAGGTTACATAATTATAATGTGATACCGTTAAATTGAAAACTTATATTTATTCTCTTATTTTGTAGTCTCACGCCTGTATCCCCGAAGGAATAGGCAGAGGTGTAAATATTACACCCACATTTCGCCATGAATTTTATGTCCCACGTAATAGGGAGCTAGCCTATTGCCGTTACCGGGCACATCACCAGACTCTGGGCTGCTACTGAGTATTCGGAAAAGCCCAGTAGGTAACACTTTTGCCCGACCTGGGAATCGAACCCAGGACCTCCGATCAGCAGTCGCATACGCTATCCACTGGGTCACGGAGACAGTCAGTATATTATCTGTGTGAATGATAATCATTACTTTGCACAGTTATGTGTCGTCCTGATTAAGAATACAATCAGTCACCACCCCATTTCGTTCCGTGACTAAGGAAAATACAGGAAGCAAATAATATATTTCCGAACTGACGGAAATCTTGAAATCAAGCCCTATACGAACTGGTCTGGCCAGCTTGGTATAGTAAGCGTAATCCTATTATTGACACATTGCTATACGGACGTATATTAGGAGAGGTCTGCGTGTAGCTGAGGATTGCGAAAGGCTGTAATTGTGTGCGCTGAATCAAAAGACCGATCTAGGGAACAAAAATAAAATACGAGAACGTTTCCAAGCAAGAGACATTTATTCATTAAAATTCATACAAGCCATCTATCAAACTGTCAAGTATTAATCTTTAGATATTTTATAAATGTTTTAATATTCTCAAATATTGCATGAAAATACGATTCATACTATATAAACCTTGCCTAACCTCATACTATATTATTGGAGTATCCAAGCAATGTTTTATATAAAAAAACATAATGCTCCCATGCACATGACAATAACAATGCAAAAGTGAGAATATCGAACATAATTCATAGAAAACACACAAAGTACCAAAGTTTTGTATTCCCTCTGATGTCTAAACCATAGTTATGGATGGTTCTGTCAGCGTATCTCCCTCCGTTATGGATTGGTTGTCGCCTATCGCCGCAATAAACAATTTTCTACCACTCGACATGACGGATAAATGTTAGTTAGATCAATAAGTGATGTCTTGTAACAACGAAATCTTTGAAGTGATGTTTGGAATAGTATACTAGTAGGTACACGTTTAATCAATAGGGTATGCGGCTGTTCTCTTCAATAAAATTCTAGAAGAAGAAATCATGCCACGGCAATGGACAGAATCGGAAATCATTTTACTATACTAAAAAGGCAAACCTTGTGACGTGGTAGTCGTCGCGGTACCCCCGCGACTTCTGACTGGCCGCCTCGCTTACCTGCGGCACATAAATACCGCGGCGCGACAGCGAATCGCTCTCTTTCGGACCCTCAACGCTGTTCAAGATAAGTGCCTACTCTGCTGTAGCACCGAAGCCTCGTCAGCCTGCCTGCCTACCCTGCCCTGAGTCTTAATCTTAGCTCTAAATCTAGTTGCTACCGGGTTATATTGTATAACGCTTCCTTGCAATTAAACTATATTTTGTAACGAACAATATGCGTATCTAATTTATCTCTCAACCCACCAATAAACGTTACAACCTAAAGATATAGGAAACTACCGTCCGATAAGCTTAATGTCTTGCTTGTACAAACTCTTTGCATCCTGCTTACTACACAGAATATCCTCAAAAATAGAATCATGCCAACCCATGGAACAAGCGGGATTAAGAAGTGGCTTCAGCACAACAGATCATATTTACACCTTAGACCAGGTCATCGAAAAGTACGTAGAATATAGAAAACCGCTCTACATAGCTTCTGTCGATTATAAGAAAGCTTTCGGCTCTATCTCATAATAGCATCTGGGAAGCACTTAACAAACAAAATATAAACGCAAAGTACATAAATATTATCAAAAAGATATATGTTAATTGTACTAGTTGAGTCAGGCTAGATAGAGTGGGTACCAAGACCAGCATTAATCGAGAAGTCAGACAAGGAGACCCTATATCACCGAAGCTATTTATAGCTGTCTCAGAAAATGTGATGAAAGATTTACCGCGGTCAAAGCAAGGAATTAATGTGAATGGGAAATATCTAAGCCACCTACGCTTTGCGGACGATATTGTCGTGTTCTCTGAAAGTCCTTATAAGCTCAACACCATGGTTAACGAACTTCAGACAGCTAGTGTTCAAGTAAACTGGGTAATGAATCTAGAAAAAACAAAAATCATGACGAACAGCGAGATGACGCCAGTTCTGGTTAACCAAGAGCCACTTGAGTACGTAGAGAGCTACATTTACCTCGGAAAAAGAATTTCATATAGAAAAGACCGAAACATAGAGGAAAAAGACAGGAAAGTAGCTATTACATGGAGAAAGTACTGGGAACATAAGGAGATTCTCAGATCGCAATTACCGATTAAATTAATAAGAATAATTTTAGACACAACAATTTTACCCTGTCTAACCTATGGGTGCCAAACGTGGATATAATTATGATCACACGGCAAGACACAAAATGCAAACAACTCAGAGGGCAATCGAAAGGAGCTGTTTAAATATAAAACTGAGAGATAGAGAAAGACATATAAAAATTTGGAAAATAACCAAGGTAAAGGTGCTCCACACTTCTCTCAAAGTCTAAAATGGAGAAGGGCTGGCCATGTTGGGAGATACCGTGTCAATACATGGACAATAAATTAACATCACAAAATGGAAAGGACCGCGTGGCGTGAAGAGAAGAGGTCGCCCGGGCGCCCGGTGGCAGGACGAGATTGTATCGGTTCTAGGAAAAGACTAGATGAACACTGCGAAAGATAAGGATAAATGGAATTCTTTGGGGGAGGCTTTTACGTTGAGGGGGTCCACATTAGAAGGAAATAAAATTACATGATTAGATATAAAATTATTAATTATCAAAATTAAACTAAAAAGAAATTAAAATCAAAATAAAATTAAAAATTAAATTAATTAACTAATTACATCTAATTATTGTGGAATTAAATAAAGCTTTATTATTATTTTTATGTGTCTTTTTTTCACGGCTAATCTTCTAACATATGGTGTTAGAAGAATAACCGGTCCTTTGGGAGGCTTACACGGGGATATGGATCCAACTTGCAGAGGCCCGTAGAGAACTTTAATCTAAAATGGGATGGGACACATGCCGCGGAGCCTCCACAACTGCACTACTGACTTAGTACAGCTAAAGACTAGCCGCAGCACGTGTAGGACTATTGTTTTCTGGTGGATCTAATGAAATCGAGTTGTGAGGATGGGTGCTATGGATGAAAAACGGCACCTGCCAGTAATACTCTAATAGTTTCCGTCTGCATGGCAGGTGGTGACTTGCCAACTCCCAGTGAGTGGGCCCTCTCTAAGCAGCCGCCCAAAGCAAACACACTCTGCCATAAAGGCAGCCAGAGGGCAACACCGGTGCGAGTGGCTAGGGGTGTGGAGCGGTGCGGCACCAGTTTCGCCATCGCGGGTCTCGTGACAACGGAGACCCGAAGCGGGATTCCCCGTAGTTACGCCCTTGAGAATGACCCTTCCACCCCCAAGCTAATAGCTTTTGCCGCTTCCCTCTGGTTGACCGACCAAGGCAAGCCAGAGTTGAGAGTCCTGCGGGCGCTCCTGGAAATCCATTCAGACCAGCCAGTAAAGGCAAGCCAGAGACGAGGCCCTGACCGACTCTCTGAAGCATTCGGGACCGCAGTGTCACCACACACATTCAGCTCGCCACAAAGCTGCCCTTGCGGTTGTAAGCTTTCTTTTCACCATGTAACACATTTTTTGTTTATATCACAAGATGAAGGTGATGTGTGAACACTGTTACTCTGCTCTCTGCGATTGCGTTAGTCTCATGATAAGATAACGACTGCCCCAGAGAGGTTTTATTATTATTCCTTTATTTATTTTTCTTCAGATTAGATTTACATTTTTAAATATACCTGCAGTAAAAAATTAAATACATTTAAAAATATAAAAGAAACCGTGGGATCCCACCAGCAACGGGCACATTGTCCAAGCTGTCGGTGGTTAGGGCTCCAGAGACAGGAACTCTTCACAATACGTGCCGTGTCGAGAAGTGCTGCCTTTTGCATCAGGCCCTTGGCCCAAGCACCCAACACGAGCCTCCTATGGTGACGATCGAGGCTCTTGGCTATTATTATTATTGTTAATATGCGGCTGTGTTAAATAAATTATTGTGTTGCAGGAAACGGATATTGATTGTACAATATTGACATGCTAATAGATTTTTTTTAATTAAAATCTAGAATAGGCAAATTGATTTTTATGAACAAAATAAATCTGTTTAGTCAGAGTCATAGTACGAGCAATCGTATCAAATATTTCACGAAGGATGAAAACCGAATTAAGCATTACAAACTATATTATTCTAATACAGCGTCCAAAGGTTAAATAAATAGGCATCATGCAAACTACGTGAAAGGTATTTAGGATAATCCCTCAAGTATCAGGCACCTGGGCCTATTACCTGGGCACGAGTTTTAGTAAATATAAGTATGTTTATTTCAATTAACGAATATACCCTTTTGATTATTTTTTCCCTTTTATAGTCGTATATATTATGCTTATTGAAGGTCTATATCTGTAGCCCAGAATAGCCAGTATTAATTTTAAGACTGAAAGGATCGACGCAATACTATTTTATCATAATCATATAGGGATGATTCCAACTAGTCAATCAGACACTTAATAAACTGTCAAAAACATTCTGTTTGTACAGATGTGACTTAATTACGAAATACATATATTAATCGAAACTGTATATCATTTATATATTGGCATCGTACATTTTAACACACAGAACAAATTCATTTTTGGTCCTTTTCCCGATTTTGCTTGCTGTTTCTTAGTTCCATTCTATCCCACATAGTTTTCTTGTTAATTACCTCATCATCAGCCTTTAACAGTCCACTGCTGGACTAGGCCTCTCCTTTAAAAGGAGGAATTGGCCTACTATACCACGCTGGCCAAACGGGTTGGTATAGGGTTTGTATCAAGTTTTCCTTCTCTTACAGCGAAGTTCTCTGTATAATATGCTCACTCTGTCAGCTCTTACGACACCCATGGGATGATAAGGGGTGGTGACATTCCGTATTCTTAATCCGTCACCACACGGACAATTAATTAATTACCTACAAAATAATAAACAGCTGCCCGTGCCTTTCATAGAAGTTGTACATATTTCATTATTAACTAAACGGCTGTGACATTTATAGTTCTAAAACCTGTTCAAGAATACTACAAGTAATTGGAAATTCGCAAACCATTTCATTAATACTTTGTACTAATCCGAGCCTTAAAACTGTATCCCAATCCGAGGAAACAGCAAATTGATTAATAGTTCAAACTCTGGTTTATTTTATATTTAAGCATCATCCCGCCTTCGAGGTACGAACGTAATTTCATTAAGAAGTATCAACTCTAAAGGGCTCGTTCACTGACTTAGGTATTTATATAACACAGCAGACAGATTTTCGTTAAACTGCAGGTTTTGTGTTTTATGAATCAGTTGAGGTGTCCCACCGTTCTTAAAATGCTTGGATTTAATTATTATAGGAGAGGAGTGTACGGCGTTCACAGTAACCACAGTCAGGCTGAACCGCCCTGTCCCTTGCTACATACAAACCACTTCACCAGCAAATCAAGGTCAAGAGAATAACAAATCGGTCTTTTTACACCGCGGGGTAAATATATTTATTG
Source organism: Euclidia mi (assembly GCA_944739405.2). Taxonomy (NCBI): domain Eukaryota; kingdom Metazoa; phylum Arthropoda; class Insecta; order Lepidoptera; family Erebidae; genus Euclidia; species Euclidia mi. The sequence goes on from OX123196.2 coordinate 50,010,612, forward strand.
TATAGTGCTAGAAATGCAGGTGGGATTAGTAACAGAATGTATAGACAGCAAGAGACAGTATGAATTTAAAGTGATATAGTATGCTCAGTTTAACGGTTGCATTCTATTACAACTAACTCAGTAAATTTACCGAAATTAATTGCGGACAAACAGGATTGAATTTGATTTACAGTTGCCAAAATCCATTTAGGTAGGTACAGTAATACGCTAGCGGTAATGAATAACTCGTAATTAAAGGCCACAGTCTCTCTCATTACGTGGGTGCTAAAATTATATTATTTATTTATTTATTTATTTATTTATTTAAATAATATGGAAGACTTACAGCTAAACAATCAAAACAAAAAGAGTAGTAAGGTAATCAGTAAGCCAATTACAAGTCCTCACGTATAAAAGATTTCTTAAATATATAAAAAGTGAACAAACTCATAACATATCACTGCAATAACAATATCAGATTATCACTTATTCCTACAGTTAAACATTATTATCAGTATACTTATGATAATGACTATATATCAATGGAAAAAGTCAAGAGCCAAGCGCCTCCTTGCCGTTTCCACACTTATAAAATAAGGATCCAAGTCACGCTGTTTACATAGTCCATTGTAATTTCGACTTGCACGCACCATATAAGAGTTCTGTCTATAGTTAGATGAAGCAAAAGGTACGCTCAAAGGTGGGTTGTTCCGAGTTCGAGAGGGTACATTCAGGTGAAGCTTAGATAGGAGTTCAGCACTATCAATATCATTTTTTAACATTTTGAATAGAAATATGGTATCAGAGATGTCTCGCCGATTTCTTAATGGTAACAGATGGTATTTCTTAGAGAGATTTAGGTAGTTTTCTGATTGATAAGGAACTTTCTGATGGTAACATAAATATCTAATAAATCGTCTTTGAATGTTTTCAATCCGCTCTATGTACTTCTGATAACATGGATTCCATACTTGAGATGCGTATTCAAGATGACTTCTAACGTATGTACAATAAAGGATCTTTAACGTCTTAGCTTTCGAAAAATATTTTGATAAACGCATAATGAATCCTAGTGATTTAGATGCCTTAGCGACAACTGCATTAACATGTGATTCAAATATTAACTTCGAATCATGATAAACCCCCAAATCGCGAATGCAGTCTACTCGGGGCAGCAATTGATTACCCAAAGTGTATTTTGTAGCTATAATTGTACGTTTGCGGGAATACGTAACCACTGAGCATTTAGTGGGATTTAGGTCAAGCTTTCTCAGCCGACAGTATTCCTCCAGTCGCCGCAGATCAGCTTGTAGTGCAATCATGTCTCCAACGGATGATATAGTGCTGAATATTTTCATATCATCAGCAAAACACAACAGCTTAGATGACTTGAGACACGATTTAATGTCATTAATATAAATCGTAAATAACAAAGGCCCAAGCAAAGAACCCTGAGGACAACCACTTGGCACAGGAACCCAACTGGATATGTAGTTATTTAATACTACAGCTTGAGATCTATTATCCAAATAGGAGGAAAACCATCTGAGCAGGTCGCCACGGATTCCAACGCTATTAAGCCGGAAAAGAAGGATATCGTGGGGTATTCGATCAAAAGCTTTACTGTAGTCTGTGTAGACTACATCAACCTGTGCATCCTTATCCATGGCTTCAGTTATAAAGTCATTTAACTCAACAAGGTTAGTGACAGTAGATCTTCCCTTCATAAAGCCATGTTGATAGGGACTTATTAAGTTACTGACGGCCGAATAAACTTGTTTGTAAACTATTCTTTCGAAGATCTTGGCTATGATGCATAGTTTAGAAATGGGTCGGTAATTAACAACCTCAGTTTTTGCCCCTTTTTTGTAAATTGGCACAATAAAAGCAGACTTCCATATTGAAGGTACGGTACTAGTAGATAGAGACTGTTTAAAAAGAAGAGTAATTGGTTGGGCAAGAGTTGATGCGCAACGTACTAGGAGTTTAGGTGATATATTATCAGGTCCTGGTGCCTTGGCTATGTCTAACGTTGTTAGTAGATGTTTGACGTCTTCAACTTTAATATTTATGTTGGAAATATCCGAAAATTCAGATGCTTCAATAAGAGACGATGACAAGTGGTCTAAATTGAAGTTTTTTGTGTTAGCAGGATCAAGAAAATTTGATGCAAAGTAGGCAGATAACGCTTCAGTAATTGTTTCGCCAGAGGTAAACGTTTTGTTATTATAACTAAGTGTACTAGGGAATGCTTTAGAGTTACAACGTTGCTTAACAAACGTCCAAAAGTATTTCGGATTACTTTTAATAGAATCCTCGGTAAGCTCTAAATAACTTGCGTAACATTGTGATTCAAGCACTTTTACTCTTTCGCGTAAAAGTTTAAATGTCAGTTTATCTAATCTGTTACCATAAGTTTTAAACTTTTTAAAATACTTATGCTTTTCTTTTATAGTTCTAATGAGTGCAGAGCTATACCAGATTGGATAAGAGTTATTATGTGATGATTTAATTGGTATGTATTTTGTTTGAAGATCAGATATAGTTTTATTGAAAAAGTTTACTGAATCATCAATAGTACGCCCCGCAAACTCACACACCCAGTCAATTTTGCCGATACAACCGTTGATGGAATCAAAATCACCCTTATCATATAAAAAACGTATTCGCGGCGCGCTTTTTAAAATAGGAGCCTCGACAAATTCTAAGTCCACTAATAATGCCGGATGATAGGTATCTATGGGAACTAAGGGCTCTAGACATTCACTTACATTTACGGGGTTATTACACAGAACCAAGTCGAGAGTCCTATCATAAATATTAGCAACGCCATTATATTGCTGTAAGTCTAAGGCACACATCTCGTCAATAAATAAGTGTTCATCATGGGTGCTACAGTTCGTAGCAGCTAGAAATGAGTGATCAGATGATACCCAGTGAATACTACTCATGTTGAAATCACCCACGATTAGAAAAGCATCTGATGGATTATCAATAACATTTTGATTTAGTTTAAATAGGAAATTAGAGAGTTGTGAAGAAAAGGATAGACCGAGATTTTGTTTACACAAATACAAAACGCACAAATACAAGTTTATGTAAGAACGAGAATTAGATCGCTTTAGACGTATGCTCAGCCATAAATCTTCAGCTGTAGAAAAGAAAGTAGGCTGCGATATAGCCGGTATATCCCTCCGAGTAGCAATTAAGACACCACCTCCACGCGACTGCCCAGTAGATACATAGTCCCTATCACGGCGCCATACAATATACCTATCATCAAAGAACTCTGAATCCGAAATCCCATCTGTTAACCACGTCTCTGTAAGAATAATGATGTCATACGAATTAATTTGAATCTGACGAAAGAAGGTGTCAGTCTTAGTTCGGAGACCACGAACGTTTTGGTAGTATATGTTTAATTTATTTTTAGCTAGCATAGTGAACAAAGCCAATAACAGAATATGCATTAAAACATTGGACACTATTAAACGAATTGTAAACACAAATAATTAAAGATGGGCAATATAGAAAAAGCTTTGAATAAGCCTGGTATAAATACGCATAGTGAACAAAACCAATAACAGAATATGTATTGTTATTGTGGGTAGGAATAAAATAATTATGAACCAGTATCACCAAGAATGTGCAATCTAGAGATAGCATTATATAAACTTGGTATAAACGCGCATAGCGAACAGAGCCAATAATAAAATATGCACTATTACAGCCAGAAATAATAAAATAATTATGTAAACAAATAACATAGTATGGACAATTTAAAGATAGCATTGAATAAACACGGTATAAACGAACATAGTTAATAAAGTCAACAACAGTACACGTATTATTATAGTCTGCAAGAGTAAAATAATAATTATATACACAATTAACAAAGAATGGGTAATTTAAAAAGAACATTGTATAAACGCGGTAATCTTCAATAATGTTTAAACTCGAACGATACTCAGGTAGCGCGACAACTGTGCGAGAAAGCAAGCGATACTGCGCATGCGTAGGTGCAAGCAGGACAGGAGTATAATTATTACATAGAGCTTTAAAGTAAACAGCGCGCTTCAAGAGCCAAATGAATACGAAACTCGTTAGTAAAGCGGGCGTTCTAAACCTTTTGTAACAATAATACAACACGTAAAGCAATATAAAAATGTTTGGTTTTACAAGCAAAATAAGATAAGCAAGTAACTTTGAATTAATGCAGTATTTAGGACATTTTATACAACTTTGTTTAAATCAGTTTCTTTACGTATTATAATTAACTTAGAAGAGTTATTTTTTAATACGTGTATTTTACCATGTTTTACCCAGATGTATTCATAGTTCTTCTCTTTTGCAATAGCTTTGGCTTTGGTTAAAAGCCTCTTGTGTTCTACGCTCAGGTGATCGTTGACATAGATTCGTTGCGACGGGCCGTGAAGTCCAATGTCAGCGGTGAAAAGCTCCTTATTAGCTCGAGCAGCAGCAATAAAATCTTCCTTAACATACCGATTCAAAAAGCTCACCACAATCAGTTTCTCATTGGAATTATATATCGGCACTCTAGAGATATAGTTAATAAGATTTTTCTGACAGTTGTAACTAACTCGGCGACCAATGGCATCAACAATAGAAAAAAGGTTCTCACCTTTTTTGGTCGGGATTCCCTTTATCTCCACGTTGTTCAGCCGTGAACGTTGTTCCTGAGATGCTAGGTCGAACTTTAATTTCGCAACATCGGTCTGCAAGCATGTTACCACATCTTGGAGTTTCTCTAATTCGTTTAGTTTCGTTTCAACCACTGATAGTCTGGAGCCATATTCTTCCAGTTTAAGGCTAGTACACTCGCAAGTCGACTTCACCTGTGTTATGTCATCTTTTATACCTCGGATATCCTCCATTAATGCTGGCAAACTGAGTAGTTGGCGCTTCATGTCCCGTATTTCAGCCAGTATAGTGTCCATAGTGACTGGTTCGACGGCAGGTGCAGCTGGTGACGAGATCTTGCACGTGGAGCACTTCCACTGCGCTCTTTTATCAGCTCTCATTCTTTTCCATCCACTTTCTGTGAGATTTGCGCACCCAAAGTCCATATGTTTTTGGCAACTGGTGCACTGGACCCCAGCATTGAACTGGGTATTACAGGCAGCGCAGGTCTTCATTGCAATCAAGTTGTTATTATAAAATAAATTTAGTTGAGTAAATGTAACAAAAGGTTGACGATCTATTTCTAAGAGCGACGCGTGCAATACGTATGAGTGTTCACGGACGAATGAATTATGTTTGTGTTGTCAGCCTAGAATGTCCCAGTGTCCATTTTAATGAGCATAAATATGAAATTGAAGTACTGCAAGAAAAAAATAGAACATTTAAATTACAGCTTTGTAAAAAAACACGCTTCAAGGAAAAATACAATAAAGGACTTTTGATGTAATTGTAAGGTAAAATAGATTACTTTCTTTGTTACCCACGCACAAAACCTTATAATATTTGAAAGCAAATAAACCTTTATAATAATGTTTTATTGCCAAAATAACAAGTGAACATACAGAAATCGTAATGGATCCCTGTTCGCTGGGCACAAAAATAGTGTAGTAGTAGAGCTAGTAGAGCCTGGCTGATTTCAGCATAAATGGGCCGGCTCGACCGGGGAAGTACTACCCTCAAACAGAAAATCGACATAAAGTAACAGTACTTAAACTGTTGCGTTTTGTTCGGTGAGTGATAGCGCCGGAGGCCCTATCCCCTATTTCTTCTCCCTCATCCCACTCCTCATTCTATCCCTTTTCCTATCCCCAAGGGGCGGCAACGCACTTGTGTCTCCTGTGGTGTTGCTTGTGTCCATGGGCGGCGGTAATTGCTTACCATCAGGCGATCCATCTGCTCGTTTGCCGCCTATTACTATAAAAAAAAAGACGTTGCCTTTTGCGTCTTCAAACTCTAGGCCACTTGGCGCTACAGAGATATTGCTTAGCGGCCGGTTTCTATATTCAACCTATCCATGGATTTTAAGATTCGAGATTTGTGTTTGACAGCTTTTGTATGGAGCTTATGTCACAAAACGAATCTAAAATCACCATAAAAGGATAGATCGAATTTTGAATTCAGCCGTAAGGGATAACTAATTATTCTAGTCAGGGTATGGCCCTTCTCTCACGAAACTATTCAAATGCTACGGGACTGAGATGCAAACCATGATCGCCTTCTGGTATGCTACTCTATTCCGCACACGGTGCTACGCAAATGAGACTAATTTTAATCATTTGAAGAACAACATTCGTACGACGATGTCTAGTTACTCTAGCGATGAAGGCAATTTTCTTCTGTATTTATATGACAAGAATGAACGAAAATATGAAAGCAGATTCTGGGTGCATCCGTACATCGAAAAAAATATCAATTGCAGAGCATTCGTCGCTGCTAGAGAACTGCATGAGAATGGTGAGAAATTTCGTCATTCTTATAGAATGTCGTAATATGAGTCATATTATTATTTGGATAATTTCCACCTCCTGTACAAAATTAATATTAACAATTTGACTGCTGGAAACTTATATGGTGTGTCCCAAGTGTCGGAGCTTGCGATGCGGCTAGCCCAACATAGTCGTGTTTAGGGAAAAACTATACAAACGTGCTCCCGAAACACGCGACGCGTGAATCAGACCCATACCACACATGAGCTGACGACCACTCATGTGTGTTTTTTTTGTATAGCAACTCGTATGTCGCGTGTCGCGTCAGCACAGACACACGCTCGACCTGCACGCGCGTTGCGTGCCGTTAAGCACGAGAGGCTAGGCACGCTCTGCGGGGCCGGATGCCGCATAGCAAATGCCGTCTACGAATCTTAGGCCAGCAGTCAATGTGAAGTTTATTCCGCCGCCATTTTGTAATGCAACACGTATACTACTCGGGTAGCGTGCAACTGATATCAAACGCGTCGTCGACGCATCTCGTCGTGTGCGAAACTAGCTGAATATGTATGGCGGGTACTCACAAGTGACGCATAGAATACGCGTACGAAACACAAATTGCTTGAGAGTCGCTTCGTGAGAGAAGGGCCTAACTGTCAGCCTATCTCTTCTTCAGTTTAAAATGTGTTCACGACTAAATATATTTTGTAATATGCGTTTTACGATATTCTCTTTTCATTGCTAAACCTATCATAAGTCTACAAAGTTTTCTCAGATGACTGTATTTTAATTAAATTTGGTTCGAAGTGAGTTTTAACTGCAAGGAAAGGACACTATTAGGTAGTTCAGCGCCCGAGTTGTCACTAACAGATTTTCAGGTGAGCTAAGCAGCGGTCTTATCGTAATATGAGAAAACATTACTGAAGAAAATAACGGAATAAGGCCGCCCTCACATAAGCTTCAGCGTCTACGCAGCGTCACCTCGTCATCGACGCCGCGTAGAGGCCGCGTAGACGGCGCGTAGACGCCGCGTAGACGCCGCGTCTACGTCACGTCCGCCAAGCGTTCTTTGAGAACGCTTTTGTCTTTTGAAGAACGCTCGGCTGACACGTCAACGCGTAGACGCCTCACTACGCGTTGACGCTGACGCCCAATATGAGAGCGGCCTAAAACCCAATAAATGCCGTGTATCAATACTATAGTGAATCAGAAGACAAGTGTCGACGATGCAGATGATTCCCTTGTCAAGCGTAGTGATTACAAGGACAATCCCTAAGGACGATTCCCGGTAACAATGTATTACAGACCAAATGCGCGTTCAGTGATTTATATTATTATTGTATTTTTGTTCTGTGATATTGAGGCAATAAATGGTATTTTCTATACAGTTATTGCTTATGTCAAAAATGAATCTAAAATCTCAAAAAAGGATAGATTGAATATTTTAGTCAGGGTAACCGTCAGCCTATTTAGAAAGAAAGAAAGAAAGAAAAACTGTTTATTTGTCACAGACACTGGAAAGGTATAACATAGGTATACAAGATAAGACATCACAAGGCAAAACAGTATTCTGTGACAGATAGGTGCACACTCAGCTATATTGTTGCATTGTGGTAGTGTCCACAATACAACGCTGTTATTCTGTGTGCACCTTAAATGCCGCACGGACGTTAAAGAGCACAATAATTAATGAAAAACATAAAAGAAAAACTTAAAAATAAAATATACATAGGTACATTCTAGCACATGAGTAGTAGGTACCTATATACTCATGTGTATCTAGGCAACATAAGAATTATTATTACACAAAAACAGGATAAAAAAGTATTAAAAACAATATATTAAAATATAATAACATAATACATACGCCGACTCAATTACTTCGTAATTAAGTCGGCGCATGTATCACATCGAATCCATGGATTTTATTTTCAACGCATAATGTTTAATGCAGCGGCGCGGTCGTGGGCGACCGGTCCGCAGGATGGCGCGTTGCGCGTCGCATATAGGTGGCATACAGCCACCGCATTAGCTCGCGCGCGGTGCGCTTATGTAATCATTGTTTACAAAGTACAAAGGGACAGTTTGTTATTTATAAAAGAAGTACCTATATTAGTGTTATCAGTTCCACATCCATCAACCACAAACTGTTGCATCAATAAAATTCGTCACACTTCCAACCATCAGGCCTAATTGATACAATGCTGATAAATAATAATAATTTATCGAGTAGCCGCCTCGTGACGCCCAAACGTCGACATACCTACCTCGTCCGCAGATCACAACCATTACGTAAGTAACACTGTGTTTTTTATGTTTATTATAACTTATTGATTTGATAAAAGATATTTTTTTAAGTGAGATTTAAAACTTGTTTTTGTTTTTAGTGATCTCAATGGGGGAGGTAAATCGTTCCAGCAACGCGTGGCGGCATATTTGAAACAGCCCCGAAATGCTGTTGTTTTATACTTTGGCATTGTGAGCGGATTGGAAGTGGAACGAGTGGAGTACGAATAGTGGTCCTGTCTCCAACTTAATTTATTAAACAGGTACATCGGTTTTTGTGTGTTTACAACTCCAAATAATAGCGTAGCCAGGTGAAGCTGTCGTCGCCCCGCCATTTTTAAAATATTGGCTTGATTTATGTATGGTGTGACATGGCTACGACGTGGGATATCGAAACAGAACCTGGCACAAGCATTTTGAACCCGTTGTATCAATCGGGTGGTTCTAGACAGTAGACATGGACCATACACAACATCCATATAGTTAAATTTTGCTAGTACCAGGCTGTCTACTAACCTCTTCCGCAATGCAACACTTAAATAACTTCTAAACCTATAAAGTAACTTTAACCTATAAAAACAATTTTTTGCAACATTACTTACATACGCTTCAATGTGAAGTTCCGGGTCTATTATCAATCTTTCATCTTTAGTTTATAACTAACTATATTTTTCAATATGGCTTTTACGATATTCTCTTTTCATTGCTAAACCGTCAGTCTGTGAAGTTTTCTCAGGTAACTGGATTTTAATTAGATTTGGTTCGAATTGAGTTTCAACTGCAAGGAAAGGACACCTTTAATTCAGCTCCTGAGCTGTCACTATATTTTATTTATGTTTTTTCTAGAAAAACAACTCTCGCACCAGGAATAAATCCTGTATCGCGGGGGACTTTAACGTATGTACATCCAACGGACACAATAAACACCCAGACTAGAAACAACAATTTATGGATCACACAAAGTGTTGTCTCACGTGGGAATCGAACCCACAACACTTAGGGCAGTGTCAAGCGGCGAGGCGACCGCTTAAACAACTACGCCAAACATGCAGTAAAACTTAAAAAAAATAGTAAAACGTAAATGAAACGAAGAACGGAATAAAACCCAATAAAGGCCGTGTATCGATACTATAGCGAATCAGAAGACAAGTGTCGGCAATGTAGTTGATTCCATTGTCAAGCGTAAGGATTACGAGGATAATCTCTAAGGACGATTCCCGGTAACAATGTATTTCAGACCAAATGCGTAATCAGTGATTTATATTGTTATTTTATTTTTGTACAACTGTTTCGAGGAGTGAAATGGTATGTTATTTACAGTTAATGCTTAAGTCGGACACTTCATTTGAATTTGACTGAGTTTGGAAAAGTTTTCCAATCATATTATTATTAACCATTTACTTTACTGAAAGTAATTTATAAATATTATCAAATTTATAACAATCGGTGTATTTATAAGTGGATATTATCACATTTAAGCAGCGATAGCCGAGTGAAGAGATCGACAGACTGCTACGCAGAGGGTCTCGGGTTCGAATCCACTGCAAAATTGTTAATTATCGCTTGCTTTACGGTGAAGGAAATCATCGTGAGGGAACCTGCATGTCTGAAAGTTCTCCGTAATGTTCTGGAAATACATGTGAAATCTGCCAATCCGCACTAGGCCAGCGTGGTGGACTATGGCCTTACCCTTCTCATAGTGAGAAGAGGCCCGCGCCCAGCAGTTGGATAGTATATAGGGCTGATGATGATGAATTATCAAATTTACAACAGTTGATGTATTTTTTGTACGAGCTGCCTTCATGTTACGTTGCGAGGTATATATATAACTTGCCACTTAAACGACCAAACACAACCTTGTGTCAGATTTTCACTTGGGAATGGTCTCGAAATAGGGCACCGATATCCGAATGATTAAAAGCTGGTGTTTTGCAACCTGTCAATCCTTGAAGCGAAGAAACTATGTACAGGTTCATCATGTCAGCCTAGAGACGTCCACTGCTGGACCTAGGTCTCCCCCAAGGTTCTCCACACAGACCGATTTTGAGCCGCCCGCATCCAACCGCTTCCCGCGATTTTAACCAAATCGTCGGTCCACCTTGCGGGAGGGCTACCCCTGTTGCGTCGTCCGGTACGTGGTCACCTCTTCTGAACCCGCCTGCCCCAACGGCCATCGGTTCTTCGCGCTATGTGCCCTGCTCATTGCCACTTCAGCCTGGCTATTTGGAGAGCTATGTCGGTGACTTTGGTTCTCCTGCGGATCTCCTCATTTCTGATTCGATCTCGCAAAGAAACTCCCAGCATAGCTCTCTTCATCGCCCTCTGAGTTACCCTGAGTTTTCGGATGAGGCCCATAATTAGCGATGTACAGGTTACTCGAAGTATAATGACGCTGGCACACGTAACGCTATGTGGATTTCAATACCTTTACCATCGTTGCAAAAGACCTAAATCCTAAAATCATGTGCCTATTCTACAAAAAATCCATTAATTTAGTAACACCAGCATTTAAAGGCAGGGCCTAATTATACTGTCATACAATATTCATAATTGCCAGGGAATATTGCGATACATCCACTATAATCCAAAAAAAACTAGTGTTATTGTAATCAACTTTATGGATATAATGGCCACTGTTGTAGGGGACTTCATCCATAGTTAATGTACCATGCCATGCAATTAGTCTGATTGGTGCTGCACCAAAAAAGAAATGGTATCACTTTACAAACTTATCGTCTTATTTTTTAGGAAAATAAAATATTGGAGGGCAAACCGAATATTCAGGCAGACCTAGCTAGATTATGAAGTTAAAAAGTTTTTTATAGTTCTTAGTTCTACAAAGGTTTTGTAACGCTATTATGATCTACAGCTAGGATGATCATAATTTGCTGACAGAACATTCAGGCAAGCTTCTTTTACGATGCATTTCACATATAAGGTTATAGCATTCTAGGGATTACTTTTACTAGTGCTAACATGTAATTGCTTTACTGAATATTTTCCCAAAGTAATCTTCTTATATTGAACAAAGCCCGAGCCATTGGTCGTAAAAATAATATTCTACCACATACACACATAACCATCTAGTCCCAAACTAAGCAGAGCTTGTACTATGAGTACTAGATAATGGATAAAGATACATATATACTTTTTTTTGTAAATACATACATATTATACATAGAAACACCCAGATCAAGACAAACACCCATGTTCGTGAACGCAAATGTTTGACTTGAGCGGGAATCGAACCCGCTACCTTCGGCGTAGCAGTCGCTTACACTCCCGCTGCACCAATCGGTCGTCCAAGTGCTCAAGTTCTTAGCTTCGCAGCGATGAGAATGTCCTAAAATACAAATAAAGTAGACAGAATCGTACAATTTAACTAAATGTGTGTTTATTGAGCTGAACTAGTTCCTTAACCGTCCACTAGTGCCCTTAAGGGCAATTAGCTCATAATCATGTCTGCGAGGCAAAACAGTGAAGTACCTACTTAGTTTTATTAAAATTTCTTCGCTCTAAATACGTAAGTACCTTTTTTTTTTTTTTTTTTTTTTTTTTTTTTTTTTTTTTTCTCATGTACCCGTGTGTCGGAGGGTGGGGATTCGCATAAGCATTCGTCGCTACCCCCCGACGGGTATTGGCCCGCCAGATGGTCAGGCGGGCCCCGAACAAAACCCCCTTGGCGGCGGATGAAGGTGTTGGGCTCCGCCGCCAAAACACTCAGCGGCCGCAGAGGATAGGGAGGACGGCAACGCAACACCGCATCTCCTCTTCCTCTGCGGCCCCACCGCGACGCAGCGATGGTGCGCCTCCATTTGGTCGCGGGAGATAGGGCGCGCGGCAACGCAACACCGACACGCCTCTCCTCCCGCGACCGCACCCGACTGCGAGGGACAGAAGAACTGTCCCTCGCACCCGCCCCTTTGGACGCATCCAGCGCAGGCCTCCGTCAAGCCCACGCGGAGCGTCCCCTCCTGGATCCCTCTTAGCTTCACCGCGGGTCACCAATCCACGGTTACTAAGCCCCCCCACCACGACAAGGTGGAGATCCCACGGGGGGGAAATACGTAAGTACCTTGGCCATTCCAAGCTAACACCTCGCCTAAATGAGGGTAAACAACAAAAGGCTGTTCCATAATGTTGCCAGCGAGATTTTAATTATTTTACCCTAAATTAGGGACTTAATAAATGCGGAATAACAGCGTGTTATAAAGACTAGGCATAACTTGGGTAATAACATAACGGAGATACTTAGCTTAAGAAATTGGAGGTATTTACAGAAATTACTTCTGGCATGAGAAATATTTAGTATAATATAAGTACGTATTTACATAAACCAAGCAGAGAAGTATATGGCATTTTTTTAGGACTGCCTGATAGAGATATTGCGACAGTTGTCTACAATTACCAATCGCAAAAGAAACTAAAGAGTTTATTTATTTATTTAAGTTCTTGCATTACAAAAATGTGGTACACAGGCGGACTTAATGCCTTAAGCATTCTCTACCAGTCAACCTAGGGTGGCGCAGAGATAATATAACAGTAGGTGCGACATTAGAAAATGAGTAATGATATAAGAATAACACTGCACAACAGCATTTTTGTTGCATGGAATGTTTTTTTATGGATCTAGCTGCATTTTCTAACCTGATTCCAAATCTGTACTCAGATTTTTGCTAACAGCTCTACTTTTTGAGATACGAAGGGTAGCTATTTTTGAAGGAAAATCATGGATTTCCATCATCATCAGCCTTCATCAGTCCACTGCTGGACTAGGCCTCTCCTTTGAAAGGAGGAATTGGCCTACTATACCACGCTGGCCAAACGGGTGGGCATAGGGTTTGTATCAAGTTTTCCTTCTCTTTAGTGGTGTTCTCTGCATAATATGCTCCCTCTGTCGGCTCCTACGACACCCATGGGATGATATGGGGTGGTGACATCCCGTATTCTTAATCCGTCACCACACGGACAATGTGGTTATGTATGATTCCCGTCATATAACAATTTATTTAACTGTCTAATTAGAACAGATCTTTATTTTATGTGACTTTCTTGAATGAGTTTGAGTTTAACTACTATTCTGGATAATCCAACAGTAGTCAGCCATCATACTTTCACTCCAATAGCCCTGGTAGCGCTTTTCCATAGTGTGAATATCCTGATGAAAGCGTTCTCTCTGCTCCTCGCTTAAATGTTCAAGATTTTTACGAAATCGATCAAGGTAGCTGTGAAGGAAATGCATCTTAATGCTCATGTTGCATCCAAGTTGCTGAATGTGTAATAGTAACTGCTTGACGAGGTCAGAAAAGTCGACAGACTTCTTATTTCTCAAAAAAAAATGTACGAGCCAAACAAACTCTTTCACGGCATTTTTTTCAGAGGTTGTCATTCTTTATTAGTCCGTCGAAAATCCAGCTTTTAACTTATTAGCACTTAATTTTGGGAACGATCTTTGCAGCTTGTGTCACTTTCCTGCGGATGTACCTGAGATGTACTTGGTTGGGGTTCTAATGTATCAGTTGAACGCAGGACAGGTCTTAGTAACTGACGGCACAATAGGATAAACCAGTTTGGACTGATTTTGGCGGTTAATTCCTGTTATGTTTACAACGCAAAAATAACAGTCGTGGTGGTGGTTCGACGGTTCACGCAAAATCATAGGGCATTAGTCCGAGGTTCAAGGGATCCCTCTTGTTATTTTCCATAACCGTTAAGACTCCACACACGTTTTATACACTATATTCGGTATCCAGGGCGGTAATTAGTAAACAACAGGTAAAAAATCTCATGAAACAAAAAAGAAGTTAAATTTTGTTGTGCAGTTAATAGTTGAATAAATACTAGGTATAAGTGTATATAAATACTGTATTTTTAAAAAATACTTCAATATCTAGGTATATAATTATGAATAAAGACATGTAATAATAATAAATACAAAAACATATATATACAACATGTAACATATTAAACGCACTTTCTGAAAGTAGTTTGTTTAGAATCGGCTACTGAATCCATTTCTAGCATATTTAATATTATTTTTTTTGTTCTAAAATAATATAAAATAAAGTAAATTATAGTCACTCATTTGTTTGAAAAGTTGAAATATACGAAAATAAACCTTAAGTCAAAGCAGAACGCCTTCTTTTAAAATGCATTTGTTTAATGGTTCCACATTGGGTCACACGAACGCACACATTAATACAACAAAATACAATAGCGGCAAAAGACAATAACACGCAATTCACCACCAAAATATATATTAAGTATCTATCTTTCGTTTATGTAATAATCAACAGGTAAGAGCGAGACGTAATGTGTCGCCCGCGCTGGCCAATGACGAGCGCTGGCGATGCGCTTAGACAAGTTATGACAAGTATCTAGTCATCCATCGGGAATCTGTCAGCGAGAGTTGCGAAAAAATATTTTAAAAAGTTTATTTACAAAATGTGTAATTATCAACATGACGGCGTCGGTGTGGAACGTTCTGCATCATCTTGATGTTAACTTGTCATGTCACTTGTCAGTTAAAATACATTAACGTATTATAAAAGTATATTGTAGATATATCTACTTTCTTATAAATATAGTAATAGAATTTCCATTAGAATATACATTGTTTTGAGTTCGATCCCCAAACGATCCAAATACATTAAGTACCTAAACAGAAATTATTGATTGCAGCCATTATTTATTTTTAATTGTAATTTTTTTTTGGTTATGAATCATAATATTCATATTTTATTGTGTGCATGACAAAATGTAGCCTGTTTATGAATACCTTTGCATGGGCGAGAGATTTGGTCTATATTTACTTGTATAGTGTAGGTCACAATCATTAATGTTCACTGTCTCCCGTGCATGAATATTATCTTTATATATAAAATCGTTGCGTTACTGATTGACTGACAGACACGCTACAGCCCAAACTTCTGGGCGCAAGAAGCTGAAATTTGGCATTCATGGACCTTGGCGACCATAGGGGTGCACTAAGAAGGGATTGCCCAAAATTCCCACGGGATCGGGCAAAGCAGGTAAATTACAAAAACGTGTGGGCGTAGCCGCGAGCATCCTCTAGTACGAAATAAAATCTATTACAGTTTCAACCTAGGTGTAGAGGTGTCCTATTTTTATCTAATTAATATTATAGGAATTATAGGAAGCAAGCCTATTGCAATTAACCAAACATTTCCAGATACCATAATGCTGCGAATTTCTAAACAAAAAATAAACAACATATTCGCCGATCTAAGATCTGAACCTCATGATTGGTATTCGTAAATATATGTAGTTGGTATTATATATTTCTCCTGGATCGAGGCTCTGAATCACAAAACATATTCTATTTATTTCTCAATTTACGAAGTAGTTAAAAGTTAACTCGGTACCTACATTTAAGAAATGTATTTATAAAAGCATTAATTAAATCCATGGTAAATTCTTCAAAATCGCAAACGAATATAAGAATATTACATAACTATATGCACAATAGTGGGAGATTATTCATAATCTGGCAACTTTACACACACATAGACGCGCGTGTCCGTACAGTGCCAGTCGCCAAATGTCACGCACACATTGCTGTCAACGTGCCTCACTTAGTTGAACGAATGCGCTCCATCTTATTCTTCTATAATCTGAGCTCAGCGCTGTAGAATTGCGCTACAATTAACCATCGAACCAAGGAAGCTCAGCGCTGTAGAAAACGCGCCATAAATATGCGTAGTCACTGTTAATATACTGAAACTTTCAATATTTTTTCCTATTTATAAATATTGATTATATGCGACTACTGATCGGAGGTCCCGGGTTCGATTCCCGGGTCGGGCAAAAGTGTTACTGGGTTTTTTCCGAATTCTCACACATTTATAGTTTTAGATTTTATATATTACATTTGGCCGGCGGTCTATGCATAAGCATGTCTTTGGCTCACTTTCCGGTATAAGTACACACGTACTTATATATAAACCTTTATACCTTCATACTTTCCAAACATATTTTGAAGAATAAAAGCGTCGATTACACACGGTCACGTAATAGAAACATTCCTTAGCTTTATGTTAAAACACCTGTTGATCTAATGAGCTCTTGGACACGACGACACGATAAGCGTCATGGTACATACAAACATGTACCTACATGGTCAGTAACACAGTTAATATTCTACCACTACTAATATACACACATTACTATCTAGTTCCAAACTAAGCAGAGCTTGTAGTATGTGTACTAGATAATGGATAAAAATATACTTTTCACCACAGCAGCTCAAACATGCCGCTTTTGCTGCGAGACAACAGTGAACAAAACGCGATTTTGATTCGAGCGTGAGTAAAAGTAGCTTTTTAATTTTTCAATCTTCAGTGTCCCGAATTGACATTGTTCAGCCATAAATTTGAAACATTCAAATTTTACTGTGCTCTGTCTCTTTCACATGCATATAAAAAGTAAGTGGAAAAAACAAACCCCTTTGAATTCGAAATTCGATTTTGGAATTCGACCTCAAAGAAAACACCTACGCCAACGCAAAAAAAAATGGTAATAAAGAAATTACTTTTTTTATATGTTATTGTTTACATGTTTAATTTATTATTGGATTTTAATAAAAAAGTCTAATTAATAGTATAAAATGAGTATTTAACCAATACATTTTTATTTAGAATTACAACAATGATACATTTGAAAAATAAACATCAGGGACGCGGTATTAAAACGCGATTTAAAAAAGTAGCAGGAATAAAAATTTCGCTGATGCTGATACAGTAGGTAAAGCGTAACGTGTTAAATTATATTAATATATAAAATAATCTAAAAAGATGAGTAAAACTAGCGATGATGACTGTACTTTAACACCAGAAAAGTTAAATCAACAAGTGATTATGCAGAATTCAATCTATTCCTGTTCATTTCTATGTCTCCTAAGTAATATGTGTTCTCACTGCTATGGTGAAAAGTTATGTGTGCTACACGAGAGCAAAGTTTTTTGTATCTCGTGCTGTTGAGTCCCTCACCACGCTCAGGTTTCTAACTTTGATTCTCTCGCTACGCTCGTGAATCAATCATAGAATCCTTCGCTTGCTCGGGACTCAAAATCAGCACTCGAAACAAAAGTTATTGATTAGTTATTGATTTGTATATATAAATAATGCTATGTTAGTCCCTAACACTTCAGCTTGCACCTACTTCATATATCTCTGCATCACCCCAAGGTAGACTGTTAGAGAATGCCTCAGGCATTAAGTCCGCCGATACATGTATATTATGTGTATGAAGTCCAATAAAAAAAAAAAAAAAAAAAAAAAACAACTTTGCTCTCTTATTGCACAAATAACTATTTATTTTGTAAATACATATATATTATACATAGAAACACCTAGACCAAGACAAACATCCATGTTCATGCACACAAATGTTTGACTTGAGCGGGCATCGAACCCGCAACCTTCGGGGTAGCAGTCGCTTACACTCCCGCTGTGCCAAACGGTCGTCAAAGGACAGAATAATGGATCATAACAAAGTTGTCAGAGTGTTGTACTCATAATCTTCTATTATCCTTGTGTGGGTAAATAAAATAATGTTGTACCAGGTGAGTTGATACAAGTGATGTTTTTTTAACATAGGGGTTTACTATTTTCTCGACTGATTAATTATTAGAAGCGGTAAGATTTTCCGTTATTTTTGTTTAAGTCAAGCTTTCGTAATAATGAATATCTTTATATGTATACAGTGTGTTTCATAACCCCCTGTCCGATCCCGAAACCACATATTACTGACTTGCAGGCATACTAGTAAAAATAATAAAAAAAATCCAGGTTTTCATAAAACATCACAATTTATTTTCTTAGTACAGTATTAACGAGAAACATTACCCCGAAATAAGGGAAAATTCCCTTAACTAGCAACACTCCACTCAGCGGCGGTATCCTTTATGATTCTATTAATTCTATTAAAATATTGTCGGCTTTTCGTGTCAAAGGGCATGCCGCCTTTAAAATAGGGCAATTTTACGGCCAAACGAGCCGCTCGACACTATACCGAAACGTGGTAGAGATGTTTACGTTCGATAGCAGCTAATATCGATTTAATAAATTTTAACATGAAATGTGACACAACATTCATTTTTCAAAGAATTATTACATTAATAATATTAAGATATCGACACATTATGTAAACAAGACTTAAATAATACTTTTGTGTTACAGAACTTAGTAGATAATAGACAAAAGACTATGATCTACTAATTTCGGTAACCTAAATCAAATAAAAAAGTTACATAATTTTTATGTTATAACAATAATTTAAAAACAAACAACAATTTTGCGTTGGATACATGCCCATCTCGTACGGGGACATTAATAACATATCGACAAAAACAGAACTCCAATAAATATCATTGGTTACATCCCTAGCTAACAAATTTTTACGACTTCAAAAATTTGCCTACTGATCACTCAGTCTTGCGCTAGCATTATTTTCGTTTGGACTTCCGGAATAACTTACGTTGTGAAATAGTTACGTCGGTCGTATTCAAACTCTGAATACTTTAACATTTCGATGTGTTTAGGTAGGAGTGAATGCAATTCATACAGGTGCACGTAGTGATAAGGAGGAACAGTTCGCTGGACCACGAGGTCTGCCAGTGCCTTTGGAGCGCGTTGTTCAACGACTTCACCACCTCGTGAACTACAGTGTGCTAGTTAGTGTGCTTTCAAATAGGTACCTTTGATGAAAAGGTACCGTAAGTGTCTTAACCTTTACAGTCGACATGTGGAGCATGATCGTCGTACGTAGCTTACAAGTTTTTCGGCATTAAAGGTAACCTGCCTAAGAAATCACATAATAGCTATATGTTTTTATTCATTCTCGCGCTACTATTTCTATAATTAGAATAAAGTATGTCTACGGCATGAAGGCTGAGCAAAACGAACAAAGACTAGCCCACGGTCAGGCTTTCAGGCATATTATTAGCAACTAGGACTCAATATCCCTCGTTCTTCAGCTGATTATCCAGCCCATGAAATCGTTTGTCCTTTCAATAGAATTCTATCTGAGGTCCGAGTATCCGACATATCCGAGTTATATCAGTTATCCGAGTTCTCGGATAATCAGCGAACCGTTAGTTTAGTATATTACCAAATGATTTCAGAATTGGCATGGTGTCTGAGCGGTAAATTTTGGCGACTCGGCGACGATTTTATTTCGACAAGTGTTTCCTTTTCCTTTACCGATAATGGTTTCTGTAAAACAGTAGGCTTAGATGTATTTCTGACAGTAATGATAATTGTGGTTCTGTTTTGGTGTGACTTGATGTCTTTTTAAATGCCTTTTAATTACTGCTTCGATATTTAAATGAATAGGTCTAACCATTGAATATAGCTGTTTGTTTTCTGTTTGTGGAAAGAAGATGGCGGCCGCTCCGGAGAAAGTTTATTTTTTATGCAGGTATGGATACAATAGAAAAGCGGACCGCGAACACTGATGCAAAAGCCCTGGTTACAACCGGTATACGTTTGGAAGCGTAAATATGATGATGATGACGATTCTTATTTGTTGCATGGTTTTAGTTTCAATAATTGTTACACAATGGAATACGGGAAAAATGCAAGAATATGAAATAAGGAGTTAGCTATAAAGTATTAGGGTAAAAAATACACCTATAATTGCTAAACTTTTTGATTTGACAAAAAAATATTCTACTTATTTAAGATTTTCAGTTTACGTTTTGTTTAAATGTATTTGTTTGTATAAATACATATAATAAATTAAAGGCACTTGTAACATCACGTCACATCCATACTGCCCGAATGCACGAATTTATAGAAGTTTAGTCTGTGATAATACTATCAACAAGCCACATTCACAAAATATGAACCGTAGTATGTTCACTCAATTACTATTAATAGTGTTTAAATCTAAATTACTGAGATATAAATATGATGAAAAATACTATTTCGATCCATTTGTTTATTTCTATTATTATCAAGCGACATGATTCGCAAAGCATATTAATCATTGCCGCTGTTTTCAAGCATTGACAATCAAATATTGTTTTCTATATGCATGCATTGTAATACTCACCTGAACAATCTTGAGCTCACCACGGCGATGATTACAAAGCTGATTTGAAGCTAGTTTCAACGAGCTTGATAATATGTCATGAACATCATTATGCTCGCGGAAGCTTGCTTCAAATCGCTCATCTGATTGTCTTCTTTCGTTCCTTTTAGCTCCATATTTTCGAATAGTTTTCCAGTCGGATGCATGTACAATAACTAGGATTAATTTACCTGTCAAAGATAATTGCAATATTTCAACTACTGACTAATTAAACTAACATAAAGCAAAAACAACTGCTTGAAGCGCACACCGTATCCAAATTCGGCTCTGCATGCAGTTGGCTAAAAATTCCACAATGCGGAACAGTCCAAAATTCTATACCTGACTTGCTTTATTAATTATTACGTTCAAAACAGATAAAGATATCTATTAGAAACATTTAACTATGAGATGTCAGTCATAAAGCGTAAAGCGCCAGATCACATTGATTGTCAAAATCTAAACGGTTTCGCCATAACAATTCTTGCATGAAACTAATGTGTTAGTAGGTATTTAAAGTGTTTAAACTCGAACTATCGTTATCGCCGTCTAGTGGTCATATTAACAATCTATACAGTAAGCGTGACATTTTTTACTTGTGCGAAAATCCCAAGCAATTCAATTGCAGTGAACGAGAATCTTCATGTAAAATAAAAGTTACCACGTGGAGACACCTCGACGGAATCCACGAGAAAATGCCAGAATATACTTACAAAATAAGCTGACATGTGTTGTGACCAGGGGTGTTACGAATATTCGCATCCGCATCCGCTTCCGCAAATGCGGAATATCCGCATTAATTCAAACATCTGCATCCGCATTCACATCCGCATCAATAAATGCGGAGTTTTTACGGATGCAGATTCACATCAACAAGTAACTACATGTAAAGAAAGTAGGCGGAGCCAGAGTGGCACGTGCTTCGCGTTTGTTTTGGAAATTTTCTTCTATGGAGACTTAACTTATATGCAATTACCACATATTTAGATCCTCGCTATAAGCATAATTTTTTCAAACCAGACACCGAAGAAAAATAAAAGATTAAATAATAACTAATTCTCCTATGTCGCCGGACTCGCCGGCGTACAAAACAAAAAGAATGAGAATGGGAGATTCTCTCGATCCCGAACCAGCAACGTCCTGTACGGGTAAGAAGACTTGCTTAAAAAGCGATCTTGCCATGGTCTTAGATTCAGCGAGCGAAGATTAAGGTGAAGGAGAAGCGGACAACAGTAGCCACGATGCTAGTTATTTATCGTAGCCAGAAAATACTGGATTTAGATGAAAATCCACTTATATGGCGGAAAGTTAACCGTTGTAAAAAAAATCTCTCCAAATTAGCATGCAGATATTTATCACCTCCACCAGCCAGTGTTCCCACTTATTTAGTGGAGCTGTGTTAATAGGTATAATTCATTAAGAAACAGATTGGAAGCTGAGAAGGCGGCAATATTGCTATAAATAAATAAAAAATATTCAACAATTTTTAAGTTTAATTGTTAAACAAAGATTTTTTATACACAGGGCACAGTTTTACGTCCAACTTGACTAAATCACTTGATGAAATCGTGACGTGTAGACGCCAGTCGTCCAACTCAAGTTCATCGGGTGGGCGGTACCACCAGATTTTAACCAATCGGGTGGACGGAATGCAAATCATTGATTTGATTGTGTCGTGTAGACGGGCAAAGCCAACTCGATTGAAAATTTGATCAGTGGTAAAATTGTATCGTGTGGCAAGGCCTTAATGAAACTCGAAGCTCAAAATTCTGTTGTGTCATAAGTAAAACTAAAAACTTGTGCAATTTGTTTTCTAAAAATATGATTAAATAAATAAAAAGTTAAAATTAAATTGATTTTCAGTTATTTATGTACTTAAAATTTAAATAATTATCCTTGTAGAAGCCCAAAATCCACATCGGCATCCGTATCGCATCCGCATCCGCATCAAATCCGCATCCACATCTGCATCCGCGGATGTCAAAATTTTCGCATCCGTTACAACCCTGGTTGTGACATGTCTTGTCAGCAATCACTTACAAGTCCTACAAGTGAAAAACATTGAAGTAAGTAGGTAAGTCACATGACCTTTAAAGAACAAAGTAGGTACTTTGCTATCCATCGCTTAGTATATGAATGTATTAAACTATTAATCTAAATAATATGGTCTTATTATCTAAGTTAAAGATATGGTGAGGTAAATCATAAAATCATCAGAAACAACGTATCCGAAGAACGCTTGCTTCCTACATACATACACATGATTTGGTATGTTATTATGTCTTTTGTATCATTCAATACTCTAGAAATATCCACCGAGCACAACAAAGTGGATATTCCACTAAACTGGCTTTTCATATATATGTACCTACTGGAAAGCTTTGATTTACCAGTAAAATTTGGTCGATAGTAAATTACTGTTATTTATTATTTTGAACCTATTATTTGCACGCTTATATAGCTACTCTTTTAATACGAATGATATTGTGTTATGTTTGTTATGTTAATATTTTTTGCCACGCTCTAGAAAAAGTTCTGAGCGCAACGAGTGGTTCCTCGTGAACGAAATTTTCAACTGCCCAGAAATCCGCTCTTTGTCAGTTTGTTTCTTTAACGATCGGTTTTCTAGGAAACGTACAAAACAGAGTGAACTCGATCGTATTTAATTGTTGAGTGCTTTGAGAGTAGATTTATAGAATTGCAATTGGTCGTTATAAAAATGATTTGATTTATAGAAATTAAGGGAGTATAGATCTTACAAAATTATAATTATTTTAATTAGTTTCACTAAAATATAGTTGAAATCAGTGGAGAGCACTTGGAATGTCCGGAGAATGTTTATCACAAATATTTATTTTGTTCGCGTTACACTGTAAAATCTTACAGAACGCCTGTGTTCTCTGTTGCAATGTTTTTATTTAGTTTACAAAGGCTTGGCGCGGACGATGTTTCCACAACGTTATTTTAAAATATATTAGAACTACGAGTATGATCACAACCATTTTCTATTTCAGTTTTAATTTAAACTCCAATTTCTGAATTAAGAAATAAAAACTTTATATAAATATAATGTTGTTTAAAATAGACATAAAATTCTAGATTAGTTAAGAGTTTTTTATAGGCACTCGAGTTTTCTTAACGTGATTGAGTTTGTGAGAAAATTCTATTTATTAGATTTTTCTAGCAGACCTGCAATTAAATATTATAACAGGATTACTTTGATCATAAAGCAAAAGAAATAAAGTGATTTTTTCTAAGAATAACGTTTAGAGATTACAATGAAAATAAATAACGCGTAATGATCGTCAGCTATGGTTTTATAATTGGAATTGTATCAGAAGGAAGAAGAAATAGAAAAAGAATCTAAGTATAATTTACGAATATTATCACGGTTTATTTTAGTTTTACGTGTTTGTAACTTAAGAATCTTAAAAATAGCCTAAACACTAGCATAATTAGAAAAACTGGCATATCTAGAATTGAATTTATCACTCGCTTTTAGTGCATTATATCCACATTTCTGTTTGTTCGTTGTGTGTGTGAGTTAATCTCGAAGTGGCAGAGCCAGTAAAATTGCGGTTAGCATACCAGTCTGCATCGGATTACTACATATCTGCCAACTTCTTTGGAAAATTATAGGTACCTACGGTTTAAAATACGTAGGGGACGAGTCTACTTCCGACTGCATCTAATCAGCCGTTCTCACCACGATGGACCAACTTTTTTCTCGTTTCGTCTAAATGTGAACAGTGTCATATAAAATGTACTGCTACTAGTATTATTGGTCTGTTTCCTCAGTCTATCGAAATATGAACAGTGTCTTACAAATCGTTCCAAGTACCTCTTTTCAGAAGGTTCGACTGTTTTTTCGGTCAGCCTAGTGTGAAAAATTGTCCCTCTCTGGACAAGTCCATTTAATTTTAACTTTTTGCTTCACTTATCAACTCTTTAATCAACTTTAATTACGTCTTACAAAGAGCTAAGATGATTTCGCCACATTTATTATCTTTTTTTAGCAAAGCTGATGTAATAAGGTCGTATTTAATTTATGAGGCTGTTCGCGTTTACGATGTTCCACGAGTTTATCTTTAAAATTAAAACAATATACTTTGTATGAGACCTTAGTACAGTGTGTTAGATAGCACGTAATATTGTTATTGTAGGAATAATATAGTCTTTATAAATATCCGGATGTTTCAAAATTGTAAAGTAGTTTTCTGACCTTTTAATCCTTTCACTTCTTTAATAAAGATCTGGTTACATTTTTGAGGAGCTAAGTTAAAAGTATAACCTAAGAAATGTTGCTAAATTTAACTGAAGGAAACAAATAATCTTTGTATCAAAAGTCATATAAATTACATTTTAGATAATTAAGCTCGTTTTTAGGGTTCCGTAGTCCACAAGGAACCCTTATAGTTTCGTCATGTCCGTCCGTCTGTCCGTCCGCAGCCTAGCTCAAAGACGCCTGGTGCTAGAAAGCTGATATTTGACATGAATATAGACATACGATATTGCAACAAAACTATAGAATAAAATTTAGGAAAATATTTTTTTAAGGGTATCTCCCCTACATATATAGTGGGGTTGAATTTTTATTTTGTTGAGTACCCCATTGTGTATCTTTGGATAGGTTTTAAAAAAATATTATCAGTTTGATCAAATCATTTTTCGACCAAGTGATTGGCTTGTCAAATATCAAGCTTTGAAATGCAAAAAATTGTTAGACTCAATGCCCCCCCCCCCCCTCTCTGCTGGCTAAACTATTAAAGTACTCTTAATTATTCTGTGCTATTAATTTGGAAGAGGTGAAAAAATCACAAATGTAGTAGATATAACGAATTTAAAAAGAAAACTATCACGGCTAAGTAGACATCACTAGTTTACGAGTAATCATCGGTTAACTTATAAATACCTATTTCTGTGAGTTTACATTGGGAGCGCTGTTTTAATCTTAAAGATGCCCGTTTTTAGTCCCATATGAAACAGAAGTTATTATCAATAATGGCCATTATGGGCAACTACGGAACCCTACATTGCGCGTAGCCCGACACCCACTTGTTCATATAAAATTTTTTGCTTACTTTGGTCATTGCTATATCGTCTTAAATTACCTACTGTAGTGAGATTTCCTTGATATGATATTTGTTAAATCATCCAGATACCTACGTCATAAGGTTATATAAAATTAAACTCATACAAGACATTCATGCACCAAATCCACGAAGAATGAGCACCTAAATAAAGTTAAAACACGTCTATTGAGTGCGCTCGTGGATCAGTCAGATTAGCTTTTAATCTTTCATAACACAAGCCATCGACAAAAGAAGAAGACAGTTTGACACGTGGAAGATAAGTTCTTAAATAATATGTTATATTTATTTTAGAAAGGCATGTACTATTAATTAACCTGTTGGTGCTGGTCGAGTAAATGGCTCTTTTGAACATTAACTTAGTTGATTATTTGATATATGTGGTATAAACTTTAATATTACTTTTTTAGTATAATTATTATAATTTGAATGCATTTAATATCTCTATGGTCTAATGCGTAGTGATTATTGTTTTGAGGTATCAATAGGGCCAGCTTTTCATAATTTATGTGAGGGTTGTAGAAATATTTAGTATTGTATTGAAATAAAATATCTAATATGACGGCTTGTACTAATATAACTTACAGCTTTTAGGTTGAAAATCTTTTACGTCTAAATAATTTTTGAAATAAATTTCATAAGCAAGACTGTTCTTGAATAGGTACCAAAAGGGAAAGCAGAGTGCTTGATACTAAAGTAATATTCTAGATTTTATCATGCTAGTTATAAATTGAGCTGGATAAACAGACAGTTAAGTTCATCAGAGTATTTATTAGAAGCCCCAGAATGTATAATGTAGTGAATGTTACAGTAGATAAAACAGCGAATACCTTAGCCAAATTCAGGTAAAGGTATTACAATGAAAAACAAACACAAGACAAAACTGTGTACCCAATTTCCTCTTGGCAAGCGTCACGGGACGGAAAAGGATCTTGACCTCGCTAAGGTTCTCCTGCAAACTTCGTCTACATTTTAATATTTCTTTTGTGTTCGTTTATAATCACAACTTTAAATTAAATACGTCAAGGAACCTTTCTTTTTGTTTATTTAGTACATGTTTCTTTAACATTTTAATATATCGTCCGGTGCCGGTATTTTATTATCCTTTTCACGTTTTATGTAATAGGTAGATAAGGCAGATAAAATACTGAAACAGCATGCTAGCGTAGATGAGTAGCATGTGCGCTACAAAAGCCCTATTCCCTTGTCATTTAATTTAGTACTCCTAGCGAAATTGAAACCAAACATATCAGGCCAAAACTTATCAATTTTCCTTTTATTAACATTTGTATTTCAACATTCTGTCGTGTTGATTCCCTTTTGTACTTTACTGTGGCATCGACGTTGATTGATGTCGTCGATTCATAATACAAGAAGATAAGGCGACATCGATTACGATTATCACTACATGGAATTGCCGACTGAGTCTTATTCGTTCTAGCAGCAGTCGCGTTGTCGGTAGGGAAATTTATTGAACTTTAATTAGTCTTGGTACGGATCAAACATTGGAGAAATTTAAAAGTGAATAAAAAAATGAAACTTTGCTGGATGTAAACAAAATATTTTGACGTTTATAAGTGTAGTACTCTGTAGCCGATATTTACCTCAACGGCTACTCAGTAGCCGATATTTACCTCAACGCTGTAGTCTGAGTGAATAAATGAATATGTATTTGATAGTGCTTTTTACTTATGTTTGAGATTTGAAATTTGGTTTGATCTACACCTATGAATTTACAAGTTGATTTACAAGTACTACCACAAACACATAGTCATTATAATAATAATATATAATAGAATATTAATTCTACCACATACACACATCACCATCTAGTCCCAAACTAAGCAGAGCTTGTACTATGGGTACTAGATAATGGATAAACATACATAATTATATACTTTTTTTTGTAATTACATACATAGTATACATAGAAACACCCAGACCAAGACAAACATCCATGTTCATGCACACAAATGTTTGACGACCGGTTGGTTACATCATATCCACATTATATCTCTTCAAATTTGTTTTTCGCTCGTATCAACATAGTCATAAAGTCGAAACTTGAAGAAGAACTTTCCTCGTTCATACGAGTACTTCTAAATATAATCGCTCACTTATCTCACTTCACATAGATGAAGCCTCGGGGAATGGTATAGATAGATACTTCCATATTTCTACCAAAAACAACACCTCCGAACTCCAAATAACCTCAAATCTGAGTAATAGGTATATTAAGTTGTCACTCTATATCCGTTTGCAAAATATTTCCCCGCTAGAATTATATAAGAGTGTATTCATTGATAAGTGTGTACGACAGGAAATTGACAGACGCACACTTCTGTTCGTGTTCTTGAAATGTTTATTGGTGTCGAATATTGTGCAAAATATTACACGCCCACTGGATTACTAGGGTAAAACATGTGGATATCTTTATTAGAAGATAAATTACGTTTAGGACTATAGATTGATCATCTTTTTGTATCTACAGCACTACACTCACTCACTACTACATATAATAAGCAGTAAAAAGTTCAGCCTTTTAAATAGACGATATTATTATGTTTACTCATATGTATGTACATATAGAGGTATACACAGGAAAGAAATCTCATACGCTATTAAGCATAGGTACCTATATATTGCAGAACAAAGACAAAATGTAATTCGAAGCTTAGATGTATCCTAAGCTCTGTAAAGTTATTAGACGCCCGTCCGGTCTGCGGATTGAATAATATAGAATGAGCTACCAAAGTCCGACTACCGTGAAAAGATAAAAGAACGCAAACTGAGTCCTGACTGAATCCCCAAAGAAGGGAACAAATATTCATTACACAAAAGAAAATAAAAAGGACTTATGGTATCCAAATTCGATTGATTTCTGATGAAATTCTGATCAATCGTAATGGAATACATTTTTAGAAGACCTTTTATGTACTAATAATAGGTCTTCTGTAAATTGAGTCAGGTTTGTTATTTAACCTGTACTATTCTAGTAAGTTAAATAAGCTCATATTGATCAAAGTACGAAAAACACAACGGCAAGAGGATCAAAATTATTTAAAACTACTAATTACTAAACGTTTACATTGTTAGGGTGGCAACTTAATCAATTCGCAAATAATTTGAGTATGAAACTTAGCCCCGTTTAAACCTTTATTATATAACCGCTATTAATTTACAGCAGGTAACAAATATTCCACAAAGCTACAAACCCTTTATATTGAAATATAATCTGTACTCTATCCTTGTAGGATTAATGAACGTAGTTTATGTGTTGTTAGTAAACCTTTGTTTAAAAATAGAAGATAAATTATATTTAAATAATTGTACGCTATCTGAAAACATAAATTGATAAGGTTTGATAATTATGGTGTAGGCAGAGGCGTCTCTAGCCCTTGTGGCGCCCGTGTGCAACCAGTACCCTGGCGCCCTCTAGTCTAGTAGGAGCAGGGTCAAAATCGAATAAGTACTAACAGTTATACAGGTTGTTCACAAAGGTATCCACTTTTTTAAACTGTGACACCTAGTCAAAAGTCAAAGTCAAAGTTCTTTATTTGCCAGAATGTAGGTATACAGAGTATGATCTTACGAGGGTCAAACTGAAAGTTCTTAGAAAATCAAAAACTGATTACATTAGCCAGTTATTAGTTTTATTATATCTTTTCAAAATATTGTCCATTGACGTCAATACACCGCTGCATGCGATGGAACCACTGGGAAAAGCACTTTGCCCACTCGTCCTTAGGGGTCTCTTCAATGGCATCGCGATACGCAGCCACCGCTTCTTCAGCATTCATAAACCGCTTTCCTTTAAGTTTTTCTTTAATTTTTGAAAATAAATAAAAATCACAATTCGCGAGGTCGGGGCTATACGGCGGGTGACCCAGTAATTCAACGTTTGATGTCGCCAAATAGTCGATCGTTCGCTTGGCGGTGTGCGACGAGGCGTTGTCGTGGTGAAGGAGGATCCTACTGCGAGGTCGTTTCTCTCGAACTTTTTCCAAGACAAGTGGCAAACAATTGGTAGTGTACCATTCTGCAGAAACTGTTTTTTGATCCTCTAACACAATTGTTGCGAAATGACCTATCCTTCCAAAGAACGAGGCCACCATTTTTTTTCCCGCACTTCGATCTCTCTTCACTTTAGTTGGCAACTCCTCGAAAGGAAACACCCACTGAGCAGATTGTCTTTTGGTTTCAGGATCATAACAGTAAATCCAGCTTTCGTCACCTGTTAGTATGTCGAACACAGCATTTGAGTCACCTCCGTTAAATCTTTCAATCATTTTACGGCACCAATCCACACGATGGAGTTTTTGAGCCTTAGTCAAATTATGAGGTATCCACCGGGCGCAAAGCTTCCTGACCGCTAAATGTTCGTGGAGGATTTTGTGCACTTGACTCATACCGATGCCTAAGCTTGTCCAAATCTGCTGATAGGTCACTCTTTTGTCAGTCTCTATCATACGCCGCACAACACAGATGTTATTTTCAGTCGTCGCCGTAGAAGGCCGTCCCTCACGTACATCATCAGTGAGATTAGTGCGACCACGTTTAAACTCATTAAACCAGTTATAAACAGTCGCACGAGATGGGGCTTCATCGTGAAAGGCCAATCGTAGTCTATCATAACTTTCTTGTTGACTTAAATGACATCGAAAGTCATAAAAAATCATTGCACGAAAATTTTCTCGTGTTAAATTCATGTTGACGTGACACAGACAATTTTCAATTTGCCGCCAAATCGTAAAACAAATGACAAATGAATGAAATATATACTCAGTAATATTGGCAAAGAGTTCTATTTTCAAAATTTAGAATATTTTTTTAATTATATTGTTTATAAGTGGCCAGTTCTAAGAACTTTCAGTTTGACCCTCGTATAATATAAAATGGCCCATTTACATTCTACCATTACATATGGTATGCAAATATTTGTATTAATTAGTAGACAAACACAAGTGATATTTTTATGTTAATTATTTTAAAACCTTAATTAAAACAACAAATTAATCTGAACTCCCGTAAATGATAATAATTGTGATACTAATTAATTAACAATGTCAAAGTAATAATACGTATGTCAGTTCGAAAGAAAAAAATATAATTTTAATATAATATGTATGTCAGTTCAAGATAAAGAAATTATAATAATAAATAGATAATTATATTAGTCCACAATTATATTTTTAAATGGCAAAGCTTTTATTAACACATTTAAGCTTACATTTTAATTATAATCATAAGGTATATACCAATGTTATTCATTGATTTTCTTCTCCGTGATATGACATATATTCGTTTAGATCATAAAACATCTTTCTTTCAACCACTGCGTCAACTTTTTTTTAAACTTGGTCAAAGGCAAATCTTTAAAGATATTGGGTAATTTGTTATATACCTTTATGGCATTTACGTACGAGTTCCTTTTATACAATTCGAGCTTGCATTGCGGTAAACATAATTTATGCTTATTTCTGGGAGCTACATTTCTTTTCGTTACATCTTTAATCTTAATAAATAATTCCGGATGTCGTTGTACAAATATGCATAATTCTTTAATGTACATACAAGGTAATGGCAAAATGTTGTACTTTTTGAACAAGTGTTTACAACTGTCTGTACTCTGTATACCAGGCTCCACAGATTGCACGCACACATTTTTTTTGCACTCTAAATGCTTTTATAATATCCACTGAATTTCCCCACAGTAAAAGACCATATGAGAGTACGGACGAAACGTATCCGTGATATGCACACAAAGCAGCTTCTGTGGATACTGTGACTCTTAATCTTTTTATAGCATAAACAAAGCGGTCGAGTTTGTCACAAACGTAATGTACGTGTGATTTCCAGTTGCAATTCTGATCCAACTTTATACCCAGAAATTTTGTACTTACAACTTCTTCAATTATTGTATTATTATATTTAATATTTAACGTCAATGGTTTTCTTTTATACGTCTGGAATTGGATCATTTTTGTCTTATCTATATTAATTTGTAAATTATTAGAATTTAACCAGTGTATTATATTTTCTATTGCTTTATTTATGTCTGCTTCATACGTATTGGCGTTTTCATTTTGTATAATAAGAGTTGTGTCATCAGCAAACAAGATTGTCTTATGGCAAACGGTATTTGGGAGATCATTAATGTACATAAGGAACAAGAATGGTCCCAATATACTGCCTTGAGGAACTCCGAAATTATTTTGCTGATACTACGACTTTTTTGTAATTTTTATGGATTTTAGAGATTTCCACACATTGTTGTCTGTCATTTAGGTAGTCTCTCAACCAGTCGTTTGCTTTTCCTCTTATCCCATACCTTTCTAATTTATGCAGGAGCAATTTGTGGTCCACAAAATCGAACGCCTTGCTCATATCTAGGAAGATCGTCGCGACTGGTAAGCCGTCATTTATGGCTTGAGTGACAATTTTAATCAAATTGAAACATGCCAATGAAGTGCTACTATTCTGTCTAAACCCGAATTGCTCATCTTTAAGTAGACCATGACGTGTCGTGAATTCTTGAAGCCTTTTCAGCATGACTTTCTCAAAGATTTTTGACATAATTGGAATCAGCGTCACTGGCCTATAGTTATTCATGGCAGTGCTGTCGCCTTTTTTATAAAGTGGCCTTACTATTGATTTTTTCAGTATCTTTGGAAAGGTACCTTCTGCAAAAGATAAATTTATTAAATAACACAGCGGCTGACATATGTGTGGTGCACAAAATTTAATTACTTTGGTGGTTATGTCATCTACTCCTGCTGTGTTGGTGTTATTCAGATTTTTTATTATGCGGAATATTTCCATGGCATCTGTCGGTTGGAGAAATATTGTATGTTCATAATTAATATCAATATTTTTATTTATCTCGTCAACATTATATTTAAAATTATTACTATTTGTCAATTGTATGTAAAAATTATTAAATATGTCACTTATTTCCTTAGGATCTTCATATGTCTGATTATTTATAACTATTTTGTCAATTTGTGTTCTAGCATTTTGGCCATCAATGTTTTCATTAATTACTGCCCATGTGGCTTTACATTTATTTTTATTATTGTCTATATATTTCTTATTTTGTATTTGTCTGGACTTATATATGCACTTTTTTAGTATACAGTTGTATGATTTATATTTTTTATTTAGCATTTTTCTATTCGTTTTATTGTGTTGCTGGGTTAAGTATAGATATCTCTTTCTTATACATGACCTTTGTATACCCTTCGTTAACCATTTGTAGTTCCCTTTTTTAGTTGACCTTTTTACTGTATTTATTGGGAAGCACAGATCAAAAAATAATTTGAAGAGACTATGAAATTCAGTAAATGCTTCTTGTAAGTTCTTTTTCTCATATACGTTGGAGAAAGTAAGAGACGACATGCAATTACAAAACGTTTTCATATTTTCTCCATTAAAGTCCCTGACAGCCTCATACCAACTGGATATTTCGTACGATTTAGTAGTTTTCAGCGAGAGAGTTTGCCCTGTTTCGTGGTCAGACAGTGCAAGGTGATGCACCTCCGCTTTAACTTGCTTAATGTTGCTAGCTAACTGATCCAGACATGTCAATTTCCTTGTTGGTGTTTTAATGTGCATTTCGATATTAAAGTTTTTTTAATATACTTTTCAACTCTTCGCAACTTTTGTTTGGCTTTAGGATGTCCAAGTTCCAGTCGCCACAAAGAATAATTTTTTTATGCTTTCTAGTAAGCCTTTCTAGTAGTTGTTCTAGTTTTCCAAGAAATATGTGTGGGTTACTATTAGGAGTTCTGTATAAGCAAATAATCATAATTTTATCAATTTCTACGCCACAACATTCAAAATTAAATTTACATGTCAAGTCATAAATATCAGTCAACAATTTATACTGTATATTGCTATCTATCATTATGCATACCCCTCCTCTTTTAGTGTCACGTGAATATGATGCAGCTAGTTTAAAACCAGGGATT
This sequence comes from Euclidia mi, assembly GCA_944739405.2. Taxonomy (NCBI): domain Eukaryota; kingdom Metazoa; phylum Arthropoda; class Insecta; order Lepidoptera; family Erebidae; genus Euclidia; species Euclidia mi. The sequence continues at coordinate 50,044,437 of OX123196.2, forward strand.
TTAAAAGCATTTCTGTACCTTTTTTAATGAAAGTTTCCGTCAAACAGGACGACATCTATTCTTGGACCTGTTTGTGATAGCTCGCGGATTGCAAATGTTAACTCTTCAGTTTTGCTTATAGCACCAGCAATATTCTGGTGAAATATTTTTAAGTTATATTTTGATTTAAGGACGAAAACAATTTTTTGCTTGTGACGGCAACTGTGTGTCAGACTGCCTACTTAAACATGGTGTTATTTTTTTAAAATAATAAGGTATGGTTCCTTTCTTATGAGTTTCGTTGTTTATTATCTCCACTTTGCTCAAAGAGTCAGTGTTAGATTTAACTTCATGATAACTGTCCCCTGAAAGTATATTTTTAATCGACTTAAAATAATATGGAATCGTACCCTTCTTAGGAATAGTTACTGTTGTGCATTCTGTTTCCACCTTGTTCCGTGATAACATATTTTTACAACATAAAAATTTTTCGTCATAATAATGTGAGTCAATCTTAAAGTTAATTATTTTACATGCATTCAATAAATAAAAGTGTTTAGTATTATTGTACGGATAATTACATTCTAAATTAATAAATGAACAATTGTTAAAGTTGTTACACATAATTTTTAAGTTGTTATTTAGCATTCTTTCATTTAAATATCTGTTCTGTAAAACATTGAATACTAGAATGTTAGTTTCTTTAAAGCATTTTAACATTGTTACAAGTTCTATTATTATCCTATTTGGGTTAGTGTCATTTTCACCTATGCATATGATTAAATAATTATCTTTGGAATCTTCTAGTTTATAGACAGGTTTGAGGATTTCCTCTGTGGTGGCATATGGTTTTGTGGAAGAAAAAATCTGATAATTCTCGTACTTAGTGTTTTGTCTGGACTGTATTAGTAGTGTAGCCAACCCTGACAATTGTTGTCCTCCAAATATAAATAACTGTGATTTTGTATTGGTTTTAGGTAGTTTCTGGCTAGTATTTACTTTATTTTCTTCAGGCTGATTTATTACAACGCCATCTGTTTTGTATTGGACGCACTTCTTCAAGCTAGGGTCGTATTCTTGTGATGTAATTGTGCTTTTGTTCGTATTGCATACAGCGCCATCTGTTGAGTTTACTTCAAACGGTTTTGTCTCCAAATCAATGAAACTTGTATCAAGTTTCTTTTTGTAAGTAATATTAGCAAATTTTTGTACCTTCTTTTTCTTTTTTGTAGTTGAGTGTTTTTTTGTACTATTTATTGGTCCACTACATAGGTTTTTTAATTGCGCTATGGAATTTTGTTGTTCTAGTGTTTGTTTTTTCAAAGTGCTGTTTTCCATGATTAAATTATCTATTTCGTTGTTACCTGACCTTAACTGCATTTTTAAGTGTTCAATTTCTTCTTTTAGTCTTTCAAACTCTTCGTAAGTTAATCCGGTTGCCAGTGATTGTGGTAGACTTTTTGAACTGTACTCAGAAATTGTAGACTCGAATGAAGAATTAGGGGAATTTATTATTGTTTTATTTCTTCGTAGAGTTATATTTTCAAATTCCATGATTGATTTTTCACTTTTTGTCGATTGACGTATATAATATGTCGTAAAAAAAGATTTCAAAATACAAAAAGTGTGTCTCCGTCAGGATTCGAACTCGCGCCACATACGATAGCAGCAGGTTCAATAAGTAATTGGCTATGCATGCCGATGTCGAAATTACGTATCTTGTTCAACTGGTATGCAATTTGAATCAAACAAAGTCGTTAAGTTGACTCATCCGTAAAATATTTTGCCGCATTTTTGCACTGATTGTCACAACACTTTTTATAATTTTTACTGTGATTTAGACAAAGTTATGCATTTACTTTTTATTACGGAACTAGCACTGTTGTGTTATGTCATGTTTTAATGTTTTGTATACAATGAGAAGTCTATTTTTCACTGTTTGTTATTGCACTTTTGTTTAGAGTTTTATGTGATCATTTGTCCCATTTATCACTGGATAACACTTGCACTTATACTTTATGAACTCAAGAACAATTTTTATAGCTTTGATGTTTTTAAATCGTTGTTTTATATTTTTATTTAAAAAATAATTACGGAGCCGATCTTAACATGACAGCTAGCGCCATCTGTCTCCTACTCATGATAATACTGAACAACTTTCCCCAAAGAAACCATTTAACCAACCAACCAAAAAAATTTGGACTTAGTATGGAGATCGATCAGCTGATTGACCAAGTCTCCATACAAAGTCCAATTTTTTTTGCGGATTGTCCATGCATTCACTAGAGAAAGTTGTTCAGTACCATGAGTAGAAGCCACAGTTAAAAAAAAGTGCATATCTTTTAAAATTATGTCGGGTAGCAAAATTTTTTTATGGGAACGAAGGGGTTTTAAGAATGAAAAAAAATCACAACTTTATAGTTCTTTTAAAAATATTTATTTTAAAAACTACTTATAGTAACAACAGGACGCTCTTCACACAAGTATATATCTTAGACATAAATGTATTTACAAAAAAGTTACTTCTCGAGCTTTTGCATTAGCGAAATCCTTAATGATGTCACTAACTTCAATTTTGATTTCGTGTTCAATACTTATTAACGATAAATTTGGCAATCTACTATACGACAATGTTAATCTAAGGTAGTTAGTTTTTAATTATTTTCAGTTTAGGAAATGACATTTCGCTATGTGCGACCGTGACTGGAAGTGTCAGGTATATCCTCAGCACAGTGGACAGATTTGGGAACACTGAAATAAATTTATTCGTAAACAAGTAATTTAAAATGTCCAACGGCGTAGTGGAATCATCAATAAACATCGGTAATAATTCGATTTCATTATAGAGCTCGAACTGTTCCACATCTGAGGAAAATGCATGGCTAAGTTTATTTTCTAAATTAGAACAATGTGTTTTTTTTGTATCAGAGTCCAAATCTTTCCAGTTTTTCAATTTTTGATGAAAAGGAAAAATTACATTATTTTAATTCAAAAGTTCGAACCGTTCGTCGAACTTAGTTATTGCGGTGTCTAACAAATAGTAGTAAAAATTTACTTTAAAATCTGTTTTCGCGTCTGTTATCGGTTCATCCTCCGCCTCATAATTGAAAAAACTTTAACGAGCGTTCTGCACTGCAGTAGGATAAACAAATGAAAAATCCTAGGTACCTATTGGAACGAGTAAACTTCGATATTAGGTACTGTTACGCCATCTATCGGTGAATACTACTAGAAGAGATCGAATGTATCGGTGGGTTAAAGGTAATTCTGCTACTCTGTACTAGATGGCGTTGCTGTATCGAGTATCGACTGTTCGCGATTATTTCGACAGTTTTGTGGAAGCATTTAGAATGCGCTTGTGATGTTATCCGGCCAGTATAAATAGAGCGCGAGCGAACGGACCGGACAGTTACAATTGAATATCGGAGCGATAAACAAGAAGCGAAGGAAGTAAGTCGGAAGTGTTTAGTGGTGTTTCTAGTGGTGTGAATAGTGAGTTTTTTTAGTGTTGAAAAATTAAGTGTGTGTATCTAGTGTTATAGTGTTAGTAAATAAAGTGCAGTTTTTCTGGCATAGTGTCTATAATTTATCACCGAACCCCAGTTCGTAACAGTACTAATGTAGCGTATGACCGGTACCTACCGAGTGTACGTCATAATACCGTCCATACGCTCGGCCAATCAGGGAAGGCCATCTTCCGCGCTCGTAAGTTTTGCCCTTATTTGGTAATGCGCCGACACCAACGCCGATGGAGGGCCGGTATATAAAGGGGCCGACAGAGAGGCCGTCACCGCTACTCTACACTAACCTACTACCGCTACTCTATTCTATATCGCTATATCCATATACATTCTACGTGAATCCTGGTCCCAACCTGGTCTGGTTAGCGTACTGCCCATCTCTCTACCTGCTAGCTGAGTCTGACCTGCCCCGCTCATCGCACACACACCGCCGGCACCTGCCAGCTGAGCCAACGGCCTGCGAGGATCTGCCGCTACGCGCAGCCCTTCGAGCAACCTGCCCTGCACACTACCGGAGGGAACAGCGTGGGAGACTGCAGCCCTTAGTGTTCAGGCCAGTGTCGTGTTGTTGGTCGGTCATACTCGTGGCAAGGGAAGTGAGTCAATACTCGGCAAATAAACGCATAGAACCTTTTCTGCGTTTTACTACCAGAACCCGTTACACTATCTATCTTTTTTTTTGTATTTCACTAGCTATTTTTGATGACCTCCGACCTCGAGGAATGTCGCAATAATTGTCGATGCAAAAAACCTAATCTTCCCTTTTATATATTTTCTATCAAAAGGAAAGCCGATTTACTTCATATTTACATGTTTATACCTATGCCTATCACACCTCTGCCTACCCCTTCGGGGATACAGGCGTGAGACTATAAATAAAAAAAAAAATTACATGTTTACTCAAAAAATGATAGATAATCCAATTGCATCCAGGCTTATTTCGCAAAACTACGGTAAAGCGGAATTGCAATTTGAACTTTATAGCATCCTAATACAGTCGAGTTAGAAATGATTGTCGGTGTGGTGTGAAACGAATCGAAAAACAGGTGCCGATGCCGGCTCGCGCCTTTGGTAGCGATGCGACATTACGCCAATTTAATCTTTAATAATCTGTTTTAAGACTGATTTCACGTTGAAACAAAAGTTACTGTGTATATTAAAATAGAGTAGGAAAAGGAGTAAGTAGCCTTGCTTTGCTACCGTGCGCCCGACGTCGGCGCAGGCGCAGTGGTGTCAGGGCGGTTGACGCTCGGCGCCCCCTTAGACCCGGCGCCCGTGTGCGCCGCACACCCTGCACATAGCTAAAGACGCCTCTGGGTGCAGGTAGAGCATCGCTTGTTTATAATGAAGCACATGTTGCATTTTGTAGTAAAACTAAAAGATACCCGTGGCTTCGCCCGCACATTTTTTTATTTACCCGTTTTGCCCGATCTCATGTGTATTTCGTGAAATCCCTTCTAAGTGCACCCAGTGTGGTCCAAAAGGTGAATTTTAAACATGCTAAATTTCAGCTTCTTGCTCCTAAAAATGTAGGGTGTGCGTTGTCTGATAGTCAATAAAGCAAGGATTTATATATGTAGTTGTAAGTGTAGCGAGCTATAAAGTTATTGAATAATTCCCTGTCTGACTGAACTGTTTCCCCCTTTGTGCGATTTGCGATGTTTTTAGCGTTGAATACCGAGTCCTTTATATTATATACATATACCTACAATAACTGGGTGTAATTTATCTATCATATTTATCATCAGCTCTGTTTATAAACTGTCTTGAGCACGGGCACATGGTCTTCTCGTGTCATGTGTATCAGTAATGTGGTTGGTAGCCCAGCTATTTGATACTTTTACATGCTTTTTCGGATCATAATTTGTGACTATGTTAACTATTTTTTTTTTACAATAGCGTTTGCCCTGACGCACAATTTAATAAGCAGCTTTTCGAAGTTCAAGAACTTCATTAATACTACAAAAAGATGACTTTTCGACACCTCGTGACCTAATTGCCCTTCACAAGAGCAAGGTAAAGATTGACTCGTGGTGTTTAAATTGTATCAAATAGCACTTTACAGCAGGGCAAATAAATTGTAATCAAATTAGAACGATCTGTCTTTGGATAAGGGCAGTGAAATAGATAGTCTAGGATAAGGTTCGAATAGGTTTGTAATCAAATAGTCTTGTAGCTGTACAATATAATACGTTATTATTGAATTTAGAAGGGTAGTAAAATTTTATTGGTTATATTAGGAAAGTTGCGGTAATTTGCGGTTTCTCTTGGTGTTTCAAGGCGTCGAAGGTCTCTGGAACTCTATTCAAGAAATCTAAAATACAGTAGGATAAATACTTTATTTGCATGAGTTGTTATGCTATGCCTCGAGTGAATATTGGTTAGCTCTGCATTTGCAGTGAACTGATTCTGGTACCTACATATCATCAGGTGAGTCTATGACTTAAAATCAATAGAAACCCTTTGTAAAGTTTGTCAAACCCGCGCACGAAGGGTGCCGACACATTATAGAACATATTGCTGTATAGGCAAAGGCACACACTCCGTGAAACTTTTAACTCTCTGCTAATTATCCGCTTTATGAGATTCGATCCGCTGACAGACATCGGTCTGTCTGGACAGCGAAGGCTTATAATTAGGGAACCCTCGAACATGGCACCCTAAAAAAGAATTATAAATTCCTGAGCATGCAAGCCTCAGGCACAGCATTAATAAAAAAAAACTGTACGCTTATAATATACGCTATTCTGCGAGGCCTACTGTAATTTTTTGATGACTTGGCAACAAAACATGTGTGACTCACAAAGAAACGTAGTAGTTTCAAGCCTGTTTGTAGTATACGGCTGTGTTCTTTGTTTACGTAGAAAATTGTAAGCATGGAGTGGCTAGACGGGGTCAATGTCTCATTATTACTTTGGCTAAGGAACGGATTTAGGTAAAGAATTTTACGTCTATTTTCAGGCAGCATCCTGTGTTAAATCAGATTATGTAACTTATGTATTTTATACCACACATAAAAGGTTTCCTAGCGAGACCACAAAGAAAACGAGTTTTGTCTGGAGAATGGGGAGTGGTTAGGCCTTTTGCCACTATCACTGACTGAACCAAAGGCAACTGGTGGATTGGTGGTAAGGACTAATTCGGTTAATTCAGGTCATCCAATAGTGAACGCTGATTTTTTTTATTGTAACAACAAGCTTATTAGTATATCACTATGCCATTGGATTGCTGATGTCAGACAGGCAGTCGCTCAGTGGAAAAGTCTTTTTTCATTCAGTTGATTCAGTCAAATCCGGTTAGACTAGTAAGCGTACCCTGACTTGCAACTGGGATAGCGGCAGGAGGATGATGAACCAAATAAGCTTATTAAACCACATATTTTCCAAAATTTTTTGGCTACCACACTCATTCGTATCTGACAAAAACCTTGAGGGGGAGGAGTGTCTCTTCTCAAGTTTAATCAAATAAAACAGAAACGAGAAAAGGGTTTGCAAAAAAGTCTGCTTCAACTTAAAACGGCGAATTTAATTAAACATAGAAAATGGAAGGCTCTTGATCAAATCCTTTTGCGTCGGCACTTGGAGTATATTTTGTTTAGGCTTAACTTTGAAGATACCTTTACATAGCTTTGATAGCACGTATACAGTAATTTAACCAAACTAGTTGGGGAACTTTGCGAAAGTACGATGAAATTTGTTATGGTACTTACTTACGGGAACACGAAGTTTCATGAGCGCTGGGAATTAAAATTGGTGTAACATCACGCCGGTATATCCTCAGAGGATAAGGCAGCCGCGCACAAAGATAGATTGAGACAGATGAAATAAAATGAGAGAGATTTAGAGCAAGAGAGATAGTTTGGGGAAGAAAGGAGGATGAAGGAGAGGAGGAGCTAGAAAGAGAGAGCATATCAAACCAGTTTTATTCTCCACAGCCATTCAGCAGAATCAGGCGATCAAATTACACACTTGAATCTCTAATGCAAAAACCATGATAGCACTTTTCAGCACACATCAAATCTTTACCTATTCTACATATTTACCTTTATTCTGCATGGTGCGGACATTTTCAATAGCAAACTGTGCGTTAAAGCGTAATTTCAGCTCGGCCGGAGGAAGGTTAATAGCTCATCAAGACTATTCGCTATTGTTGTTGGACATCATGACGAATAAAGACTTCCACTAAGAAGGAAACTGATAACTTTCTTTGTCAGGACGCACTAAGCACAGGAGTCCATGTTATGACTTCAGCGCTATCTTACGGAAGAGTGCCGAAAACAGAGGCGTGTATTTCATCTTTAGTTATGGCATAGTGATTTTCAGTGTGTTAAACGAGTGATTTTCATCGTTAGGCAACAAACTGTGTACTGAAAGAGAATGAACTATCTAAGTGAACTACGCCAAAGCGATCACGGTCAATTTAGTTGCTTTTCAGAATGTGCATGCAGAGATCAAACGCTTGTTACGTACAAAAGGCCAATTACAGCGCTTGGACGCGTGCAGAAATTCTGATGCAACTAATTTTCTCAAGCCAAACAAATAGACCAGGAAACGATGCCAGACTAGAGCTGGTTGGTGACCAGTAATAAAAAAGAATAATTTTCTGCGCAGTGTGTGAATTTAAGTAGGTATTTATTAGTACAAAGTTGTTTAAATTTGACTGAGCGTATCGCGTAGTAGTGGTTCAAGTGTTAACCTTGCTAGGGGTTTTAACTACTGAGGATGGTTCTAACTACGATCATGGATTCGAGCATGTCATGACACAATACACTTTATGTGATCCAGAAATGGTTGTGTTTGGTGTGAGTGTTCGTGTGTCCTTTAGTTGAACGTTTTGAAAGTCTCCAGCGATACGGTATTGACATCCAGTGTGGAAGCTCTCTTTTATAAAATAAGAAAATGTATTTGAATATACAACTGTCTGTTACACTATGCCGTTTCTTTATCAACAGCATCAAGTGATTAATCTTAATGAACAGTACGGTAAATTCAGATTGTTGGTTTCTTTATATTCTTTAGCACGTTGCTAAAATGCGCGCCTGATATTTATTCAGTTGTACTTAAGTGTACATCAAAGATTAAAAGGATTCTTACAATTAATCCGCTAAGTGGAGTACAAAAGGCAGCCTTATCGTTTGAAATCATTTCCACCTGAAAACCTTTGAATGGAGGTATTATTGACAGGAAAAAGGTAACTTTAACTGTACCAGTTATAATAATACCTATAATGAAACTTATTGGGCGAACTGCTCTTTTCCTCGCTATTTATTTTATTTATTTATAGACTCACGCCTGTATCCCCGAAGGGGTAGGCAGAGGTGTAATATTACAACCACATTTCGCCATGAATTTTTAGGTCCCACGTAATAGGGGCCGAGCCAATTGCCGTTACCGGGCACATCACCCGAATCCGTGCTGTTACTGAGAATTCGGAAAAACCCAGTTACACTTTTGCCCGACCCGGAAATCGAACCTGGGTCCTCCAATCAGCAGTCGCGTACGCTGTCCACTAGTCATGGAGGCATATATATAATATAAAACTACTATCTACTAAACTATCATCATTTCAGCCAAACTCACTCTCTTACGCTCCACTGCTGGTCATATACAACTATAACAAGAGCTTATTTATCTGTTTGTCGATTACCCTCTCATGGTAGAACAAATTTTAATGAATAATCAAGTTTCAATCGTAAAAAAGACTATACTGCCTTTTTAAAATTCAGCCCACGAGAGGGTAATCCGAGTTCGACGCGGGCAAGAGCGAGGGTTCACTCAGTGTCTATATAGAATATAAAAAGGAAGGTCCCTATCTTTCTGAATAAGCAAAATTTTGAAAACTACTTGAGCCCTGAAGCTCAGGATTGACTTAAGTTGTTTTTACATAGGACACCTCAGTTAAGAAAGAGTTTTAAAACCCATTTCAGGGTACGTACAGGGGATACGAGACGACACGCTTAATTAGATTAGTTCAACGCGGCTGTTATCTAAATGATCTTATTTGCATTTTGTGAATTTCGTTTGTATTAGTGTACTACGCCCGATATAGTATACAATTTAAGCTGTAAATCTGTGTGAGAAAAGCAGCAACGAATTAATACAAATAATCGTTGAAGTACTATTTGAGTGTGCGAATAAGCTAGATGTAAATGTCTCACACCTCGTCCCGTATCCATACGCATGATGTGTTTGGGACACGTGTAATATTCTGTAGAATGCTTTGTTGGTCCTTCGATAGAGGATTTCGCTTGTTATATTGACTCTAAATTAACTTGCTGCGTATCAAATTCTTCATCTTCATTATTTCATCACCGGTAAGTCAAAATCAAAAAAAAGTCAAAATGTTTCGTCTTGGCGCCTGGTTGCCACATATTCCTCTAAGAAGATTTGACAGAATACTTTTCCACATCGCAACAGCCGTCTGGCCTCCGTAGCACAAAAGGATTTCGATACTCTATGAACAAGCGCAGTTTAAGTTTATTCAGATGTACTGACTCTCTATAACGACAATCAGAAATCTTCATGACAGCCGGGAACAGAGATTTAACGTGCTCTCCAAGGCAAGCGATAAAATTAACCATTTTATACAACTTTTAAAAATCAGTGATACGCGCCGTGGATTTAATCTCGATACCAGAGAGTATCAGTCTGTTGGTATCGTTGTTGGTCTATAGCTGCCTTATATTTTCAACTTTACTCATTTGCCATAATTTTGAACATCACTAATGTCACTAATGACTATTAAAGTAAGAGCCCAGGCCCGCCGCCAGACCTTACTTATTTTCTCAGAAATAAAATGTATAGAATAATGTAGTGCTAGTGTCTGCTATAAGTGTACGCATACTTGTTAGCTTGGATCGTGGGCCAATTTTTGTTGAGGTGCTAAAGGTCGACGGGAACAATTTTCATACATTTTCTAAATGCGCCCTCTAGTGGTCTCTACGGATAGCTAGATATTTTGAAAACTTTAAAGCGTCTGGTAAAAATTACCGCCTCCGAGATGTGTGTGACAGTATTATTTATAAATTTTTAATAATATTTTCTAAAACATACATAAAAATCAGCACTGAGAATTTAAGAAAAGTAAGTACAATTTATGACATGACTAACCAAATGGTTATAGTCCAAGTTCCAGGGACTATAACCATTTGGTTAGTCATTCCTTAATCAAAAAAATCAATATCATCATTATAAAAAAATAAGGTATTGGACCAATGGAGGCATGAGCTTTGTTTGTCAAGCGAACTCACATCAATTCACGTAGTGAATGATTTACAAAGCGACGACATTTTATCGGAGCTAATTAATCACTCGTACCAAGTTTCGAACGAATTAAAGCAATATATCTGTTGTATCCTCGCCTGAAACTCATTACTTTGAGTCATGTAATTACAAATACGTATCATGCAGATATTCAAAGAAACAAAGCTATATGAGATTTTATTCAACAATTGACATCAAATTTAAATACCGTGTGTGTGTTCTCCTTTGTTTTTCTTTATTAATGTCAGTCATTGCTATAGTGAAAATTATCAGACCAGTGACACTGTCTTATACACAGACGTATATTACATCTGTGGTTCTCAACGTTTAGGAGATATGCCAAAGAACGAATTTGTTGAGTAGGTACTTAGTAGACGCCAATAATTGCTTTGGTAACTCTAAAATTAGTCAAAGAATTGAAGTGCTGTGGTTCTATATCAGAAAACCCCAGCAAGACCATATTCAGCAATAATAAGACTACAAAACACCATATCCTATTCACACAAAATTAACCGATTAAAATTTAACGCCGGCAGAATATTCTGCAGCATAGTATGATTGCAAATTATCTCATACACGCCCTCAACGTATAATTCCGCTTTAAAACATACAACCGACAAATCAGGATTAAAACCTTGTTGTTATAAAACAAGCGTTGTGGCAACAGCTTCATATAAAATTCATATTTTCTGTTATATGCTGGCGAATTCAAGCAATACGTGTAGTAGGTACAAACGTAGACTTGTGATTTCGTATTCCCAAAGGATTGTAGGAGATAATTATTACGTTGTATGGCATCTTATGTCAAACTATCCTAGGAGATGTAATCAAAGGTGAAATAAGCGTATACCTTTACTTTCTGACAAGGGGTCCATGTCTTAGTTGTAGTATTTATAATACAGAATTATTGTAACGACATGACGTCGTCATATCGTCCTACTCATTAGCATCGATGGTCCAGTTGCGATCCATGAGGTATTTTATTGGTGCATTACTGCGACTTTCGCCTTGAATACTAAAATTCTATTACTAGTTTAGCCATGTTTGTTTTTCCAAGAAATGAATGGGGTCTGAAGTCATTTTGATCTTATTATAAACGTCAAGTTGTAACCCTTACAGTACTAGAAAATAAGCGTGTATCCCGTGAGGCTGTTCTTAGAACCAGCAGATAATCTAGTAATGTACCTGATATACTTATGTAATGCCGGACCGCACTTAAAGTAATTATCTACAATAGGCTAGTTGACGAAAAAAATTTTATAAGTCCGTCCTTTAAATTATTCAAAAATAAGCGATAGGTTTTTTTTTATTTGTAAATTAAACCAAAAATTACCAAGATACAGCTCCTTACAGTTACGTATAACGTCACGCCGTGCTGCAATTTTTAGCACGGGGAATCTAACGTCACACGTAACTTTAATGGGCTATATCTTTGTTATTTTTTATTTAATCGAAAAAATAAAAATACGTGACCAATATTTTTTTATAATCTAAAATACGGACTAAATAAAATGTAATTATTTTGACCCTGGAAACTACCCTTAAACTCAGAGCTGTAAAACTCTTGTCCACTTCCTAACACGAATAAAATTTGATCAGATCTATAAGCGACATAATATTTCATTTTAAACATAATCGTTTCAGTATATAATTATTTAATCAATTCAAGTATCAAAGCTTCTCATGGTTGGATTATTTTATAATTAAACTTTTCAGGGCGATTCACAAAATTAAATTATTTTCAAACAGGGTTGAGAGCCAAACGGCTAACTCAGTAAACCATTGATTGATTGAAACATTTGATTGACGTAACTACGAGAGGCATTGACGTATAATACAGAATTATTGTAGAAAATATCTAATGACGATAATAACGCTTCACGTTTACCACATGAATCCACTCCTGTTTAATCATCATTCAGATTAGCTTAAGGCATAGTAAGAGATTCAGTCAACTTAAAATTCTAATCAAGTAAGTCCCATGATCTTTGACGAGTGGTATACAGTGCCCATAGTCTATAAACTTTTACAATACTTTCAGATATAATTTTATATTTTTTACTCTCGAACCTCAAGCGTTTCATTTGTCTCCCAAACACACCACCTTACATGGCGAGCCTGCCTGTAACATAAGTCGCGCGCGTGCCATCCATATACGGGCCAAAACTATAAACAATTTGTGGAAAGTTACAGTGGACTTTAAAATGTTTCAAACAATTTGGGCGTATTCGTTGCATAAGACGCGTTGTATTGATCAACATCTGTGTAAATTTTATCTGCAATATGGGAGCCAATAAATCCAAGGAGGAGGTTGTGATTGTCCAGACCGTCGGAGTTGAAAGTAATACGGCCCGAACGGAGCAGTTGCAAGTAACCACAAGGCACGAACACAGTTATATGTACCGTATTAGCGATTGCTATGTTACTCTTGGGCTACAAACTGTATAACCGATTCCATAGAAAGAAAATACAGCGTTGTATAGACGAGCATACGTTGACAAGATACTCCAGCATCTTGCACCGGCACCAGGCATGCAAGGGTGCAATGCCACAGCTTGGCCAGGCCGAGACAGTCAACGTGTAGCTACGGCGAGTGTGTGTGTGATTCAGGTATCTTCACGGTGCGTAATTCAATGTGGAAAAAGCAGTAATGCCAGTTTCGGTGTGCAATCGGTAGTGATAATGAAATCGGTAGTGAATAAGTGAAAATATAATTGCTAAAGGCATTCTATCATATATCAGTGGCGTAATAGTGATCGGATAACTCTCTCTCACTCTTTTAGGTGGTATGTTTTCATACATCATTATGTTTGTAGAACAGCATAGTTACTACTAATTATTATGTGCATCTTGTCTATTGTTTATTAGCTCATCATCATTCTCTTAGCGTTATCCCAGTTTTCAATTTGGGGTCCGCTTTCTAGTCTAACCGGATTTGGCTGAATATTAGCTTTTCCACAGAGCGACTGCCTGTCTGACCTCCGCAACCCGACGGGATAGCGATATTCCAAGGTTTAGACTAGTGTCAGTTTATTTAGAAGGTACTGACGCCCTGTAACGACTGTCAAAGATCTTCATGACAACCGGGACCGACGGCTTAACGTGCAATTCAATACGCACATAACTCCGAAAAGTCATTGGTGCGCGCCGTGGATTCGAACCCGATACCCTCTGCATGGCAGTCTGTTGGTATATCCACTCGGCTATTTTATTAGCTGCAATATGTAATTTAGCGCTAATGATTGATTTTATCTTTTATATGTGTTATGGCCGAGGATTTAGGTGTATTATTGAACGAGTTGAAGGTTATAAGGAATTATTTGATTAAAATCGGTCTGAAACGTCGCCAAGGAAAAATATTAGATACGAAAAGAAAAGAGCCAAATTCTGTCCTATTGAAGTAAAATACGTTTTTAGAAATATATAAAGGTAATTTAGGAATCACTTTAATTAAAACGATCTGTGAAGAGTTCGATAGATTACATTCAGAAATAATTTCTTTGTGTAGTGTAATACCAGAGGGCGATCTCTTATTATCAACCATGGCTATGGATAGTTTTGAGTTAAAAACAGCTTTACAGCTTTTGCCCGCAATGGACGATAGTATTGATAAAACTAAGCAACTAATTAAAAGCATCGAATATTATGATTCTGTGCTAGAAAAATCAGGTTGCAAAAATAAATTAATTCAATTTGTTTTGAAGAACAGACTATCCCAGCATGCAAAGTTGTTATTGTCATTAAAATATGAGACCGTTGATGAGCTTATAAAGGATATGCGTAAAGTATTAATACCACAGATAATCTATACTGCTATTCAGTCAAAATTGTAATATAGTAAACAGAGTCATCAATCTATTACAGATTATGGTAAAGAAATTTCAGAACTTTTTGTAAACCTGATGATATCGTCAGCTGACAGTGATCCGGTCAAATATGCTATATTAAAACCCATAAATGAAAAGTTTGCAATTAAGAGATTCGCTGATGGCTTGCGCGATCGTCGCCTCAGCACAATAATTGCCTCCCGTAACTTTTCTTCTTTAACAGAAGCTATTCAGGCGGCCCAGGACGAGGAGATACCTGGTACCAGTGGCTCTTCAGAAATAATAGGTACCTACTTATAGGCAATCCCATTATGCAGCTCGACGACCGCAACGAGGCTATCGCGATCAGCGCAACTTTGGTGCCAGCGGTGGTGCACAAGTTTCATACGAGCATCAAGGTCAGCGACCACAGGTACCATACATATTTAGAAATAATAATTATTCTCGTAGCAATTATAACAATCGTTCCCGTGCAATGAATAGACCTCCGCGTAGTTATCGCGGCCGAGGCGTCAAGTTTCAAAGGAGCGTGAATGTTACGACAGAGAATAACCAGGTAGCAACAGCCAATTCTAATAATGAGTCATTAAATAATTTTCGTGTAATAATTTAAATAAGGTGTTGTTTAACTTTTGTAACTCTAAGCACAGTTTGCTAATTTTGATACAGGTGCGTCCATATCGGGAATACAGTTGAATTGTTTAGAGCGTTTACAGATCTCTTACCATAAAGAGCGAGTGTAAAAGGTATAGGTGGATATTTATTTTCTGAAGGCTATGTTTATTTAACTGTTAATTATAACAAATATAATTTTCCTCATAAATTAGTGTTTAAAGATTTGCCATGTATGTCAGATGGTATTTTAGGTCAAGATTTTTTATCGCGCCATAGAGCTATTTTAAATTTTGAATTTAATACTTTACAATTAATGACTATTGACTCAATGTTCAGAACGATATCGTTCGAAAATAATCAGTCATGTCGTAGTAGGCACTATTTGACTATACCGGCACGTAGCGAGTCCACACACTACATTAGTATAGAAGAAAACGACGAGTGTGTGGTGTCAAATCAGCAGTTATTCGATGGTGTTTACTTGGCTAGCAGCATAAATAAGCCGATAAATGGCAAAATAGCTGTGCGCGTTTTAATTACTCGTAATGATAGTGTCAAATTAAACTACTTACAAGTAAATACTCACAAATTAAATGAATACTATATTAATTTGTCAGTTTTATAAAAATATGATTGATTCGGAAAGAAAAAAATAATTTCCTTATTAAATTTAAAAGATTTAAATGTCGAAGAACAAAAATCTATTGAGCGTATTTGTGCAAAATTTCCTGACATTTTCCATTTACCAGGGGATAAATTATCCACTACCCCTGTGTACAAGCAGACAATCGTCATGAAACCGCATACTAGTCCTATTTATACCAAGCCTTATAGATTGCCTTATGCTCAAAAACCAGAAATGGAAAAACAGATTAAAAATATGTTGAATGACGGCATAATTGAGCCATCACGAAGTGCATGGTCTAGCCCGTTGTTGCTGGTTCCGAAAAAGTGCGATACGTCAGGTAATAAAAAGTGGCGCGTCGTAATTGACTACCGTAAATTAAATGACAACATAGAAGTTGATAAATTCCCTTTTCCCAACATCACCGAAATATTAGATTCTTTATCAGGAGCGATGTACTTTACTCATTTAGTCTTATATCAGGGATTTTTTCAAATTTCATTAACAGAGAGCAGAAGGCCATATACGGCATTTACTACTGGTAATAACCAATGTCAGATGACTCGTATGCCAATAAGTCTAGTCCTAGTTGTTTTAGTAGAACGATGACCATTGCTATGTCTGGCCTTAATTATGACAAATGTCTCATTTATCAGGAACATTTAATCGTATTGGGGAGAAATTTAAGTATTCACAATCAAAATTTAATGGATGTTTTCTCTAGTATATTTAGGTCATATTGTTTCCGGGACTGGTATATTACCGGATTTAGACAAAATCAAGGTCGTGAAAAATTATCCAAGGCCACAAAATGTAGATGAATTAAGGCGTTTTGTAGCATTTGTCAGCTACTACAGAAAATTTGTTAAAAATTTCGCTGCACTGGCGTTTCCTTTGAATAAATTGTGTTGTAAAATGTAAAGTATGAATGGACAAAAGAGTGTGAGAATTCTTTTCAGATGTTAAAATCAGTCTTGATAAACCCACCTGTATTGCAATATCCAAATTTTTCAGACAGCAATGAGTTTGTATTACAAACTGAAGCATCCGGTAAAGCGATCGGTTCAGTGCTTTGTAACGGAGATGGACAGCGGGTAGCTTATGTCAGTCGTGGTTTGAATAAGGCCAAAATTAATTACCCGACTATTGAAAAGTAGCTCTTAGCAATAGTCTGAAGTGTTAAATTTGTGCGACCTTATTTATACGGAAGATGGTTCAAGATACAGACCGATCGACCTTTAGTTTATTTGTTTTCCATGAGGTATCCCTCGAGTGGCTTATTAAAATTAAGGTTAAAATTAGAAGAATTTTATTTTTCAATTGAATACTAAAAAGGTCAGTCAAACTCTGCTGCAGATACGTTATCACGTATTATTATTACGTCTAATGATTTAAAATTAATGAACGAAAATATAGTTAATGTGATGACTAGACCACAATTGCGTTAATTAAATATAAATAAAGAAAATAAGGGTTTACTAATGTTTGCCATAATTTAAAATGTCATAATTTCATATGTATTTCGTATTGACTCAATTTACATCAGAGATTAAGGAAGATATTCAGTCTCTGCGCTCGGAACAAACTAAAATTAAGCAAAAGATTGCGGAGATGGATGAAAAATACATATCTTTATCTGAGGAAATCGTCACCATTCAAACTGCGTCCAAGTTTACTTCAGATCAACAGCGGGACATTGAAGTGCAAATTAAAAATTTAAAGAAGCAACACAGTATTTCGGTAGATCTACAGGGTTCTGTGGCGGCTCTCCAGGGTAAGATAGATTTTATGGAGCAGACCGCCAGAGAATGTAACATTGAGATGTGCAATATACCAGAAAAACGCAACGAAAACCTGATAGCCATACTTGAAATTATATCTTCTAAAATAAATTTTAATATTAGCCAGAAGGACATTGTAAGCATTCACCGAGTTCCTCACGCACACCAACGGAATGATCGGCCAAAAAATATAATTGTCAAATTAACGACACGATATCTTGGGGACAATTTTCTTAGTGCTTATCGATTAAATAAAGGGTTGAAAGAATTGGCTTTCCGAATTCGTCGCTTACATTATATGTACACGAACACCTGACCTTAAAGAATAAACTGTTATTTCGAGAGTGTCGTGAAGCAGCCGCTAAATGCAACTACAAGTATGTATGGGTTAAAACGGAACCATTCTTGCCAGAGAAAGGGAGGGAGCGAGAGTGTTTGCCATTAAATCCACTCATTATGTGGATAAGATCAGATTGACTCCTTCAGCAACCAACGCTACCGCACCAAACACAAAAGAATAATAAACATTACGTCGCTGCTGGTAATATGTACGTACCCACGAGGATAGCTGATTTTGTCTTTGTCCTACACCTGATTGTATGTTTTGAATCTTGTAAAGCGAACTCCATTCCCATTTTTATTAATTTATATTATATGTCTATTGTATTATACATGTTTTCTCATGGTATGGCAAATATAAGTGTCACAATTACATCTGTTATATTTAAATTTAATGCTTGAAATAATTGTATTGTTGTGGTAACTACTGAACTACTAGTAGATTATGAAAACTATCACGATTGCGGCTCCATTTTTATAACCCTTTGTTTACATATTCTATTGCACTCTTCATTGCTCTCGTCTCATACAATAAAAAGGATGTCTTATATATAATATGTAGATACCTATTAAACAATGGCTTATAATAACATATATTCATTATCAGAATTGTAGAGGGCTGCGCACCAAACTGCATATTCTATATATGAACATACTGTCCAACTGCTACGACGTTATTGTATTGACAGAGAACATGGTTAACTCCACTTATATTAGATGCTGAATTTATTGACCAACGATATACTGTCACAGTATAAAAAGACATACAGTAGTTTGACGCCTTTGATCTCGTAGAAAAAGCCGACAACGTCTAGACAAGGGTAAGTAGGCTAGGGCTGCCACATGTAAACAATACCTACTTATTCAAACACCGTCTATTTATTTTAGAAACATATTACAATTTCTACGCTACATGAATAATATAGTGTAAATCATTTATCTATACATATAAATAAAATTGGAGTGTCTGTTTCTGTTTGTTATATTGCTTTTTACTAAATGCATATGGATGTATACATGGTACATACACCGAAATGATTTATTTTACAATTTTTGTCTGTCTGTCTGTTTGTTCTCGCTAATCTCTGGAACGGCTGCACCTATTTTGACGGGACCCTCACTGGCCTGATGTCCCAAGGAGTAACTTAGGCTAAAAATTTACCGGGTACGCGAAGAAGTTCCCTCAGGACGCAAACTACGTTAAGGTAAAGCAATAGACATCACGGTCATTTTATGGATCGGTGACCGGGCTATGAGATTACGGAGAACATGTGTGGGGTTTATAAAAGGGGGCCAAAAATATGGTTATTTTTGAGCTAGGATGCGCCGTTACCAAGATACATAATAATATGTGATAGGTACTTACCTAATGCGAAGGTACTTATTGCATGGAATTAAAATCACACCAGAATCGAATATTACCTTACAACGCATATTTTCTTACGTCTGCCATGTTGTTTGCGTACAATAATTGCTACTTTAGTCTGTGATTTGGCCAGATAGTGTAAAAAGTTAGTAGATTAGTAGGAATGTGCACATTATTTTAAGTGGTTATAGGTATACATTTCAAAATAATATAAATAATTATAATTAATGAAATTTTCTTTTTTGGTATAAGTAAATTGATGAAATCGCAGATTTTTTAAATCCTTATTTTATTTAAATCTTTAAACAGCATAAAGAATTTAAATGACTCACAGCGCAAGTCATATGCACCATCTTAATTAATATTCATAAGCAAATAAATAAGTAACGAACAAAAAACAAGCACGTGTCAGCCCCCAAAAACATGTACCTAGTTAGGAACTAAGGCGATATACGTAACTAGGTACCGCTCTTCCCGCGTCTCACCTCTTGGCCCCCGCACGATTGACCCGTCTAGACGCGTTCGTCGAACGACTGTATGGATTATTTGACTGTGATACTGTGTACAGATGCGACCGTGACCGCAAAGCTACTGGCAAGAGTGAGGGTGGTGGTACGCTTGTAGCGATATTGAAGCCATTGCACTCAATGAGAATGTCTCCTCATGCCTATTTACATCTACACAAAAACATAGAAAATATTATCTTGAAAATACCTAGCTTAAACAAAGGCAAATTTCAACTAATTAGCGCAGTATATATACCACCCAAGACTCCTGAAAATATTTATATAGATTTCTTTAATATGATGGATACTTATTTAGAGACAACTGATATTGAATACTTTTATATTATAGGTGATTATAATTTACCGGGCGTCGTTTGGTCTAGTCATTCTTCCACATCCGGTCTAAATTGTAATGGGACATTTGGTGTTGAGGGATGTATAGGTTCGTTTATGTCCATGCATAATGCATATCAGTATAACTCCCTTTTTAACACGCACAATAACATCCTGGATCTATTCATAAGTAATAACGACTGTTCTTTGCGTGTTCCTGTCGATGTACTACTACCACTTGATCCCCACCATCCAGCATTCTTCGTTTTAATTCCCTCACATATACATAGATACTAGTGGTATGAAACGCAAACAGGTTAAAAACATAACTACTATAAAGCTAATTATGAGGATATCAATGAAACCTTGTCAAAAATAAATTGGACCTCTATCTTACACAATTGTTCAGTGGATGAATCTTTACAAATATTTTATGACACAATATTCTCCGTAGTTAAAACACATGTACCTTTAACTGTGGTTAAGTCCTCAAAGTTTCCGGTATGGTTTTCACCCGCTTTGATACACATATATAAAAATAAATCCAAAGCCTGGTTAAAGTGGAAAAAGTTCAGAAATCAGAATGTAAAAAATGTTACACTGGCTATATAAACACTGTCGAGGATAGTATTAAAAATAATGCAAAATATTTCTGGAAATTTGTATCCAATGGTAAAACGACTCCCAGTTTTCCTTCAACTATGCACTTAAAAAACCACTCCACTAGTGATCCTGACGGAATCTGTCAACTATTCTCAAGTTTCTTTACCTCTGTTTATCAACCTACCAAACTAACTAATGATTTGAAGCTAACCGAAATGTATGCTGATAAATGCTCGGTTATAAATTCCATAACTTTAACAGTTGAACAGGTTCTTAAGGCACTTCAATCCCTTGATACCTCTAAAGGACCGGGTCCTGATACGCTCCCTGCAATATTTCTAAAATCAACTGTTAAAAACCTTTGTATACCTTTGCAAAGTATATTTAATCATTCCATATCAGAGGGAGTTTTTCCGGATTTATGGAAGCAAGCAAATATTACACCAGTATTTAAAACTGGCTCAAAGGATGATGTGGAGAATTATCGGCCTCGGTATCTCCATTTTGTCGGCCTTATCGAAGGTTTTTGAGAGACTAGTGCATGACCGAATATACCCCGTGCTTCATGGTTATATTATTGAACAACAACATGGCTTTGTCAAAAAACGATCAACAGTAACAAATCTAGTCGCTTATACTGATTATTTATTCAAGAATATGGACAGTGGTATCCAGGTGGACGCTGTTTACATGGATTTCCGTAAAGCTTTCGATAGGGTCGACCATGAATTACTTCTTAACAAAATTGCATATAATGGTATACGTGGAGATCTTTTGAGATGGTTTTCCTCGTATATTTCAAGAAGAACGCAAAGAGTGGTAGTAAACGGTTGTCATTCGCTTACTATTACAGTTACATCTGGAGTACCACAAGGATAAATTAGGACCTCTACTGTTCAATATTTTCCTCAACGACATTAGCAAATGTTTTCGAAACACTAAATTCTTGCTATATGTAGATGACCTAAATCGTCTAGCAAGGTACTGTAATCTCAATAAATTGAGACTTAACATTCCTAAATGTTGCTGTCTGAGTTTTACTAAGAATAGGATTACCATAAGTTACCCTTATCATTTAGATGGTACTCCATTAAATCGAGTGACCACAGTGCGGGATCTTGGTGTTATTTTGGATGATAAGCTTGATCTTAACAACCACATCGATGCCATTATTAGCAATGCGTGGCGAATGTATGGCTTTGTTTTAAGGTCTACAACCGAGTTTAAACATCCACGTACTTATCTATATTTATATAAATCGTGGATAAGTTCACAACTGGAGTATGCAGTTGCGGTGTGGAGCCCCCTTTATAATAAATACACGCTTGAAATAGAGAAAGTGCAAAATAAATTTTTACGTACTGTACATTACCGACATTTCCGCGAATCATTAGATTATGAAGAGTTAGGGCAGCGTTAGCCTAGTGGAGATACCAACGGACTGCCATGCAGAGGGTATCGGGTTCGAATCCACGGCGCGCACCACTGACTTTTCAAAGTTAAGTGCGTATTGAATTATTAATTATCGCTTGTCCCGTGCCTCGGAGAGCACGTTAAGCCGTTGGTCCCGGCTGTCATGAAGATCTTTGGCAGTCGTTATAGGGCGTCAGTACCTCTTAAGTAAACTGACACTAGTTTAAACCATGGAATATCGCTATCCCTTCGGGTTGCGGTTGCGTTGGAGGTCAGACAGGCAGTCGCTCCGTGGAAAAGCTAATATTCAGCCAAATCCGGTTAGACTAGAAAGCGAACCCCAGGTTGAGACTGGGATAACGCTAGGAGGATGATGAGGATGATGATTATATTAAGAAGAGTTACTAAAAAGATATAATTTGCCATACCTACCATCAACCCGTCGAATATTTCTCGATACCATGCTACTTTATGATATGTGTAGTAATGTTTATGATTGTTCTGAGATTTGTAACAAAATATGTTATTTGGTCCCGAGAAACTCAAATCGACGCGCGATGCGTACTCAGCCTTTATTTGCTGTTACTACTTCCCGAACTAACGCGGGCCTGCGAGCGCCGCTGCGTCGTCTTATGACCAACTATAACAAGTATTTTTTGGACCTAGATCTGTTCTCTATGTCTGCTGGACAGTTTCGGAACCATGCCTTAAAGTTGGTTAAAGCATTAAATACCTCGTCCTCAGCCTCTAGGTGAAATATAATAGTATAATATATAGGAACTAGATTATGCATATAATATCGTGTAATTCTCATATGTTTTGTTGTTTTCTTTTCAAATTATTGTTTTGCTTTGTGATTGTGATTTAATTTTTTTTGCAATTGTTTCTATATGAGTATAATATCAGTCCGTACGACTATTTATAATTATTTTACATATATCCTGTGAATAACGTGGTAGATTACACAATTGTTTTCTTTTTGATCACATATATGTATAACTTATTGTGTAATTGTTAGTTGTTCCAAATAAAAAAAAATAAAAAAAATATGCCGTACTTACTGGTATCTGCCATAATTTCATTAGAAATAACGCTTCAGTTGCCATAATCGTGAAATGACATAAAATGACTTTCACTAATTCCATTGGTCATAACTCATAATCGATCAAGTGTCATAATAAGTTAAATCCATAAATGTATTTGCTATAGTTTTCGTTTTCAATAATGCCATTTCGAACCTAAATATCGCTTTTATTGAATCCACTAGTTTAATAAACTGAGGTTGACGGAGCCCTGCTTCGCAGGGCTATTTTCGGCTTAAGAGTCAAAAGAGAACCTAACACAACCTTTTTAGTTACTTTCACATAAAACCTAAAATTACGTTTCGTTTTGCATATTTGAATAAAGAACATATAAACAATTTTTGGAAATTGTTTAAAAATAATTAGACGCAACTCCGGCAGCCAAAATTACTTTAAGGGGATTAAAACTAACTCCCTTAAGCCCCCTACCACCAATACCCTCAAATTCGGGCGACTCGTTTCGAAACCCAACCCCAGATTTTTTATTCACAATTAAACCTAACACTAAACCTCATATGGCGTCTACTAACTAAGCTCGACGGAGCCCCGCTTCGCTTCGCTCCCGCCTTAGTCTTCTAACCTAATCTATCCGAGTCGGATTGCACTGAGACGGGGTGTTAACGATAATTAATTTAGACCTAACAATATTATGTTTTATTTTCATAATTATATCAAATTTTGATTATGTCAAGAGTCGATTATGAGATGTGTTACTTATGGAAACTAATTATTATGATATATGTTATTATAGAAAGTCATTTTATGGCACATAAAAGTTATCACTGTTGAGTTGTCAAGGCAAACGTTATTAGTATAAATGATAATAGTGCAAGTAAATATTATGATCGAGGATGATTATGAAAAACAATATTAGTGCAAATGAATTTATGGAAAACGAGAGAATACAGAAAATAAGGACGATAATAATCTGTCGGTTGATAATATTGACACTCACTCAACGCCTGATCAACCAAGAGTGGTGGAAATAATTAAAAAAAAATGCCCAGTATATCTATAATTTATTTAAAAACAATATCTCGATCTCCAATTTCGAGAGTCAAATTGGTGAGAGACTTGTTATTTTTATGTAAAAAGTTTTTGATATGTGAAATATGCTTATTACGAAATGATAATAATAAAGATATCATCCCCATATCATCCCATGGGTGTCGTAAGAACCGACAGAGGGAGCATAGTATGCAGAGAACAGCACTGCAAGAGAAGGAAAACTTGATACAAACCCTATACCAACCCGCTTGGCCAGCGTGGTATAGTAGGCCAATTCCTCCTTTCAAAGGAGAGGCCTAGTCCAGCAGTGGACTATCAAAGGCTAATGATGAATAATAAAGATGTTATTAGTGGGCTTGTTAATGAAATAAAGAGTTATGATAAGTGGTCCGAACCACGTATTTGTGTTGTAAGTAATGTTCAAAGAATTAATAGCTTAGACAATAGGCGCGTAATATTGAATGACTTTCACCTATTGCCCACAAGTGGCAACGCGCGCATTAGGCGAATGACAAATAACATTAAGAGATATTATTTTTGGCCTAGTTTGGAAAAATATGTTGTCGATTATGTATCTAAATGTGAGCAGTGAAAAAAACCAAAAGTATTCTACACAGCAGGTTAAGCAACCGATGCAAGTTACAACATCTGCAAATTTAGCATTAGAAAAGTAATATTTAGACATTGTAGGACGATTACCAAAAGACATTCATAATTATAGATACACTAGCTGACCCAGCGAACTCCGTATCGGCTTTTTAAGAGTTTTTATTTAATTCCCTTTTTTCCAATCTTCTTTGCCAAAGTTACCATTGACTTAGCGCTTAATCTCTTATCATTACAGAGTCTATAAATGATGAACAAACAAACATAGATTTTTATATAATATTGAATTCCCCATTCCTTAAAATATCGGAGACGATACCCATAGCGACTTTAAAAAAAAACCCGTCCGCCATCTTTGATTTCCTATCCGCCATCTTTGATGACGAAATAGATGTTGTATTTGGATTCACCATCCCTTAAATCATCAGAGACGATACCCATATTGATTTTTTCAATTTTTCCCATCCTCCATCTTTGATTTCCTGTCCGGCATCTTGAATCACGAAACAGATGTTGTATTTGGATTCCCCATCCCTTTAAACATCGGAGACGATACCCATATTATTTTTTTTTAAATCCCATCCTCCATCTTTAATCACGAAATATATGGTGTCTTTGAATTCCCCATTGCTAAAAATATTGGCAACGATACCCATATCGAGTCTTAAAATTTAAAAAATCCCGTCCGCCATCTTTGATTTCCTATCCGCCATCTTTGATCACGAAATAGATGTTGTATTTGGATTCTCCATCCCTTAAATCATAAGAGACGATACCCATATTGATTTTTTAAATTTTTCCCATCCGCCATCTTTGATTTCCCATCCACCATTTTGACTCACGAAACAGATGTTGTATTTGGGTTCCCCATCTCTTTTAACATCGCAGACGATACCAATACTGAGTTTTTAAATTTTTCCCATCCGCCATCTTTGATTTCCCATCCGCCATCTTTGATTTCCCATCCGCCATCTTTGATCATGAAATAGATGTTGTATTTGGATTCTCCATCCCTTAAATCATCAGAGACGATACCCATATTGAATTTTTAAATTTTTATCATCCGCCATCTTTGATTTCCCATCCACCATCTTGAATCACGAAATAGATGTTGTATTTGGGTTCCCCATCCCTTTAAACATCGGAGACGATACCCATATTGATTTTTTTTTTTAATCCCTTCCGCCATCTTTGATCACGAAATATATAGTGTCTTTGAATTCCCCATTGCTAAAAATATTGGAAACGATACCCATATCGAGTTTTAAAATTAAAAAAATCCCGTCCGCCATCTTTGATTTCCAATCCGCCATCTTTGATCACGAAATAGACGTTGTATTTGGATTCTCCATCCCTTAAATCATTAGAGACGATACCCATATTGATTTTTAAAATTTTTCCCATCCGCCATCTTTGATTTCCCATCCACCATTTTGAATCACGAAATAGATGTTGTATTTGGGTTCCCCATCCCTTTTAGCATCGCAGACGATACCAATATTGAGTTTTTAAATTTTTCCCATCCGCCATCTTTGATTTCCCATCCGCCATCTTTGATCACGAAATAGATGTTGTATTTCGATTCCCCACCCCTTTTAATATCGAAGGCGATACCCATATTGATATTTTAAATTTCCTCATCCGCCATCTTTGATTTCCCGTCCGCCATCTTGGATCACTAAATAAGTTTCATATTATTAATCAGCGTCCCGAAAAACTCGAAAACGATACCCACATAGATTGTATCCTATTCGTTTAGCCTTCTTTTGCCTTTGACCCAACCCTCCCCCTTCTCGTTTGACCATTTTATTATTTTTGTCTGGGCCCTATAAGTTGTGGCGTAATTTTATATAGCCCATAGCCTTTCGGAATAATTGGGCTATCATAGGCAATAACAATTTTTAAAATCCGACTGCTAGTTCCTGAGATTAGCCGACATTATCTTTTAGCCTTTTTAGCCTTTTGCCCGGCCCCTAAGGGTCGAAGCGTTATGTTATATAGCCTATAGCCTTCCGGAATAACTGGGCTATCGTATACAAAAATAATTTTTCAGATCCGACCGGTAATTCCTGAGATTAGCGCGTTCAAACAAACAAACAAATAAACAAACAAACAAACTCTTCCGCTTCATTATATTAAGTATAGATTTTAACCTTACAATGCGAGTTGTCTTAATTAACAGAAGCATACCCTTTGTGCAACAAAGACACGGTAAGTGTAGCTCGTGCTTTCGTCGAGAATTTTATTTTAATATATAGCATACCTAGAGAAATAGCGACCGATGCGATCGTGGGGCAGAATTTATATCAAGTACTATGAAAGAAATATGCCAAATCTTAAAAATGTATCATATTTCATCAACAGCTTACCATCATGAGAGTATTGGGGCACTGGAAAACAACCATAAGGTGATGGGTGCGTATCAAAGGATTAATTGTGAGAATCAAGCAAGTGCGTGGAGTGCTTGGTTGCCGTATTGGTGTTTAGGTGTGCCCGTGGCAGTTTATTTTAAAGTGCAGATAATCTCTTCGGTTTCGCTATATATATCTAAGCCTTTTAACCAGGTGCAAACTGCGCTTTTACATTCTACCTTTTTCATAGGTACAGGTTCAAAATTTTGTTTAGTTTATTGTACACATAGCTGCCAAGGAAGTAAATCAACGATGGGCTAGACTGGTTTTGAGAGAGACGTAAGAACAAACATTATGTTTGCTAAGTACAGAGTTTATTTTGCTAGGGTCATACGGTGTTTGTGCGTGAGTTGTAAGAATAACGTTGAGAATGAATAGTTTTCGAACAGAGAGAACATTCCACAATTTATAACGATCAGTCGTAGGAAATCTGAATGGAACTCTCCAAGCAACCTTTAGAACAGCTCTTTGAGCACGCTCTAGTTTAAGAGGTATGTTTTGTTTGAACCACCCCAGGTGACGATGCAATATTGGAAAATAGATTGGCAAAGGGCAAAATAGGTGATTCTGAGAATCTGAACATCAACTACTTGGCTGAGGGCTTTGAACACAAAGATGAGTTTCCGCAGTCTGGAGGTTAATACATCAATATGTGCGTGAATGGAAAGATTATCGTCAATATGAACCCCCAGATATTTAACGCAGCTAGTTCGCGCCAGGGTAAGGCAGTTACATAAATGTGGAGGTGAGCAATTACAAAAGTGAGCAATTAGACAGTATGGAAAAGAACCAACCTTATCAGTTGGCATAAGTGAGAAGGCAAGATAATTAGATTTACCAACATTGAGGGAGAGCTGATTTTTGGCCAACCATGGTGTAATTTTATTTTATTCTTATAAGAAAACTAACAGCTAACAGAATATTACATAATACAATATTAGCAGAAGGCCAATTACAAGTTTTCACACATGAACAGTATAATATTGCAACATGCACGTACACAGTGATATAATAATATACAAATATTAGGTACATAAGAGAACAAAATAAAAAGAAGTAGCAACTAAGTTTCAAAGAAATTTATGTTTATAGATTTTTTTAAATGGGCAGTGCTAGATGCAAACAGATCAAGGTCAATTCTCCGACAATCCCCGTTAAACGTACGACATGCTCTAACAAGATATGATTTTTGTCTGTACGTTGTTCTCACTGGAGGTACATCAAGAAGATTTTTTTTCTTAAGTTTGCAGTAGGTACGCGTAGTCCAAACTTTCTGCAACGACTAAGGTAGTCCGGGTAGTGACGTCGAGTCTGGTCTGAGCACTAGCAAACGCAGATTCCCAAGAGTTTCCGTAAGATATGAAGGCAGTATCGTCAGCATAAGTAAAGATGGTGGTACTGGATAGCTGCAACTGGCACAGATAGTTGATATACAGTAAAAACAAGGTGGGGCCAAGAATACTGCCTTATGGGACTCTGTTGATATCATGAAGCTCGTCGCTGTAAAACTCACTAATTTTAACTTATTGTCCTGTTCGTGAGATAACTTTTGAAGAGGGAGAGTTGAGAACCTCTGATTCCGAAATTTCTAATTTAACGGCAAGGATAGGGACTGAGATCATGTCGAATGCTTTAGACACAACTAGAAAAATACCCACAACCCTTTAATTCTTATTAAGCTTAGATATGATTTCATTGGTTAGGTCTAAAACTGCTAAATACTGGCGTGGAGATAAAAATTTAGTATGTTTCAGGAATTTTTTCAGCCTATTATTCATTAGTCGCTCCAGAAGTTTCGAGAGTGTGGGTAAAATAGATATGGGCCTGTAATTATTCGGCTGATCCCTGTCACCAGCCTTGAAAATTGGGTGAACTACTGCGAGTTTAAATGTATCGGGAAACGTTCCTGTGCTGAAAGAAAGGTTACAAATGTATGTGATTGAAACTAAATGTTGTTTAAATTTTTTGAGAAACTTGTCGGAAATGTTGTCGCTACCCACGGCACAATCAGTTTTGAGATTCATGATGAGTGTCTCAATTTCAGACTCATCTGTTTGTAGTAAAATGAACGTATGTTGGTGGCAAGGTAATGTGCGGGGTGAGAAGCATTATTATTTATCGTAGATTTATTAACAGATATTAATCGCCCAATATTGGCAAAATAGGCATTAACTTAATTTACAGATCGTTTTGGGTCTAATGAGGAAAGCAACTCGAGCGGTTGTGGCGTATCTTTGATTGTGTGGGTAATAGTTTTTATAGCTTCTGAGCTTCATTTTTATAGCTTCGAAATTGTAGGATCTTTTGAATCTCTAACCAGCTAGCCTCCCCTGCTTCCTCTTGGCGACGTCCATGTACTCCGCTTATGTTATAGTTACTATGAATAAAGGACAGAATAGAAACCACCAGCATACATATTTATAAAAACCCATTTATTCATAACACTCCACAAATATATTCCAAAAACGATACAAATCGTAACAAACACTCCAGGTACAAATAATAATTGTTTTGCTTATGTTACACTCAACATCATCCTCTTAGCCTTATCCCAATTTCAATCTGGGGCGCGCTTACTAGTCTTACCGGATTTGGCTGAATATTAGTTTTACCATGGAGCGACTGCCTGTTTGACCTCCGCAACCTGAAGGGATAGCGATATTCCATGGTTTAGACTAGTGTCAGTTTATTTTAGAAGGTACTGACGCCCTGTAACGATTGTCAAAGATCTTCATGACAACCGGGACCGACGGCTTAACGTGCTCTCCAAGGCACGGGACAAGCGATAATTAACAATTCAATACGCACATAACTCCGAAAAGTCATTGGTGCGCGCCGTGGATTCGAACCCGATACCCTCTGCATGGTAGTCTGTTGGTATCTCCACTAGGCTATCGCTGCCTCCCTTTATTTGCTTATCTTACACTATGGTCAAACAATACCATACGAATACTACTTAGTTACTAGTTTAGGCTAAAGGGAATATAACACTTGGATAATATTAGTTAGGATTAAACATTTAGAAATTCAATAAAAAGAAACTATCAACTGTATGCTGTATGTGAAGATCTTAGTTCGAGTTTATTTCATGCTCCATAATTATGTTTAATCGTAATTAGGCATACCTAATTAATAAAAAACTATTGACGGTCACTTTCAAATTTTATCAACCTAAACTGCGAACGCGGTAGATTAAGAAAGATGGTGTAAGTAATAAACTCGAACCAGGTCCGCCTTTTCGATTAGAATGAAAATTCATGACAGATATTGGTGAACCTGATGGACCTTAAAATTTGGCATAGAAGACATTTAATACTATATGAGGAGGTATTGAAGAGAGCTATTTATTTGATTCTTAAGGCCATTGCTCACTTATCAAGTAGAGATTCGATCATTACGCCTATTTTAACTCGTTCACAAATGAGAATGAATACAGATTTAGGTACATAGAGGCGCATTTCTTATGGGCGCTCTGAAGTCCGAAGACAAACTTTCTGTGACCCAAATTGTCGCATGGTGACAGCTGTCTGTGTATCTTAACTACGAGAGCAAGACTGACGAAGGAGGACATCAGCGCCGCCAACGGCGCCCACTACGAACTAAACTGGAGGCAGTCTCCACTTGGAATCGGCTCACAAAATCCTTAAGAACTGCGCTTCTATGTACCTAAATCTGTATTCATTCCCATTACAAAGTCAGCTCACTCTTTCCCTTACAGTATCTTAAACGCTGCGCGCGCATTATCAGATTGACTTTAGGTCGTACGGTAAAATAGCCCAGAGTCCAGGGAAGTAAGCTTAGATTGAAGTAAGTATGACTAGTATGAGTTTGGCTAACTTTTATATTATCAGATTCGCTCAGGTCCAAGTTTTGCAACGATCCGACTTTGAAGGAAGCCAAACAGAAGGATGTTAGTAAGTGTCATGCTGATTGGATCCAAACTCCATCGAAACACTTGCTATTATTTACACCTAAGTTATGTTTTAAGTGGCTGCTCTGTGTAATTCTAACATAATGCTGCGTCGCAGGCAAATAAGGAATAGACACGTCCCTTAGCTTGTAATTTTCATAAGGGTAAGGATACAGACAGTACGTATCGGTTAGCTTATTACTTGTTCATGTCAAAAAGTATTTAACTTTAACCGGCTGATAAACCAGCAACGACCTTAAAAAAGTTTAGTGCTACTTATTTAGTTTTCCATTATTATTTATAAAATATATAAATAACTAAAAAGTTCACAAATCTGGAAGCTATTACAAAAATATTTTGCCTATAGATTTGTATATTTTTTACACCACAATATTATCTAAGCAGGTAATTCAAATATAGGTTATATTAATTAAATGGTTCGAAACATATTATTTGATATTCAAATTCAAGCTTAACAGTGGTTTTATTTAAGGATCGCATCTTTATCATATTTATTTCATTAATTGCCCATATTGGTAACTATTACTTTAAATACATCTCGCATAGTAGTAAAATTACTGCGCATCAGCTAGACTGGCAGATCTTTCAACACGGGAACAAATGTCTAATATAAGGCAGATCATTGAGCGAGCCTATGAATTTATTGCCTCTTTTTCTCTTTTGTGATTTGTTTCTTCGACTACAGCAAGGCTTTCGACTGTTTTGATTGGCAGAGCCTATGTATGTTGCTCAACGAACTAAGCGTATCAAAACACCTCACCGCTCTTCTTTAGTTCTTGTACCTGGATAATAAAAGGTTGGTGAGGATTGATAGTACCACTCCAAAACCCTGTTCACTCAAAAAGGGAGTCAGACAAGGGAGCATCCTGTCTCACGTGCTTTTCAACATCTGTGGGGAATATAGTATGTGGCGAGCTTGTTAGGAGTAGTAGGGTGGAGTATCAATTAGTGGCGTAAAATAGAAATTTGCGTTACGCTGACGCTACATTCTTTACATCAGTTGAGAGAGATGGGTCCACGTTGTTGGAAAGACTAGCAAGTTAACAAAGAACTGGGGTGCATCCACTGGACAGAGCACCAGTTCTATACATTTGTTCTGGCTAAACACGAAATACCAATGAGACTTATCACCATATGCATTTGAAGGTGTTTCGAGTATTTTAGACACATTGCGAAAGAAAGAAGTGATAATCTGGACAAACAAACTAATAATAATTATCACCATGCATCTCCATGTGCCGGCTAGCACAGAGAGCTGAGCGTGGAGAGATTTTTAATAAATTGAGCTTTCATAAAACATTAGCATTGACAAATGATCACTTTTAAAGTTATGGTGACTCCGGCTCTTACCATTCAAGAAAGTATGTAGTTTTAGTACCATTAGTAATTTAAGTTTAAGCTAACTGCGCTTATTAATCGGTACCTATTTAAGTACCTACGTGAACATTTTAGTGGTAAAGAAATATGCTTTTTAATTTAAAAAAATCTGCCCTTATGGCAATTTGTGTAGAAGTCGACAATTATTAACGACCCTTAATTACCACCACCCTTTTTCTAGTGTAACATCTTATTAAACTTTTACAATACAGGCTTACTATTGTACATTTACTTAAAAATATAATTGAATATAATCACATTGATATTACAAAGGATAACACTATTAAGTAATAAAAAAAACGTTAAGTAAAACAATTAATAGCATAAAGTACAACGATTTATGTGTTAGATCTATTTTGGCGACATCAGTGTTAAACGGGTGAATTTGTAAAAATCTATATAATTTATTTAATGGTGTTTACACTATTGGCACTTCGTTCAACTACTTTGCGTATTCAAACTACTGAATTAAGTATAAAATTTGTTGGTGCTACATTTATCACTTCGTTTGACGGCACGCATCATAAAAGTATGGTCGGATAAGTAAGTATAATTAAAAGTCTTCTCCGTGCATGTGTGAGTGACTAAAATTCTGATTCTACTTCGCCCAATGACAAATGTAATGCCTCTGCATTATAGAAGCAAGCTTTTATGATTGTAATCGAAAGGTGAGACGTGGGATTCATAAACTCGTACTAAACCTCTTTCACTTAGCTTACAAAGATGATGTGGTATCGCAAGCAATAATTGCGACAAGATTTGAATTAGAAGAATTTTGATTCAAGAATCCCATTAAAAACACTACAACAGGCAAATCCCTTGTCACCGCTAAAGACAGCGATTTATCTTAATATATAAAATCCTTGCGTTACTGACTGACTGACAGACACGCTACAGCCGAAACTATTGGGCGCAGGAAGCTGAAATTTGGCATGTATGTTCCTTGGGGACCGTAGGGGTGCACTAAGAAGGGATTTCCCGAAATTCTCACGGGATCGGCCAAAACGGGTAAATTAAAAAAAAAATGCAAGCGTAGCTGCTGGCGTCCTCTAGTATTTTAATATTTTCATGTCCACAAAGCAGCCATGGCAATAATGAGAAATGTGTTAGTTATAGCATACAGGGCAATCATGACAAAAATATTATAGTAAACTGCTAACTAGCCACGAGTTCTCCACGCTTCGCTTTTAAAATATGGCCAGTAGAACATAAGTAATATGCGTGACGTCAAACTGTAGCTTGAGAAACATAGCACTTTTAATGTACAATCAAGGAAATATATTTAACAAGCGTATATTTATCACATTTGAAAACTTCCTTTAGCTATTACTTACTTAAACTATCATGAATTATTTCCTCGATCATACTTTCAGGTTTACGTACATTGACAATTAATGCTGATTCCAATTGGAAATATGCTCTAAGTCTAATTGCACATTTATATTTACGGACCTAATGTATAAAACAAATAAGTGTCAGTACATTTACTTACTAATTTTATCCAACACAATTTGTGCCAATTGCCTTATATACTAATAAACAAACGGTAGCGATATTTTCTTATATTTCATAAAAGCGCATAGTCGGATTTTCGAAATGCAAAATGCACTCGTGGATGTTGATATCCTCATGATATAGAGGCCTGAGTGGCTAAAGTAGCTGTGACATCATAGCTTTAGCAATTTTGGCTACACCATAATTTCAATGGTTACCGTAACGGAGAAGATCATGATTGTAGAGGAGGTCTTAAAGTGTTACTGTTGCAAATATAATTTACAGAACCAGAGTGGTGCTCTGTAAGTTCAAGCGTAAAATAATGAATGTTTCGCAAGTAGAACTTCACCACTTCTGCGCATTCATGAAATATAAAAAACCATTAATAAAATATATAATTTTAGACCGACGTTTCAGCTGATGTGCTATTCTTTCTAGACTCACTCTTTCTGATTCCACTGCTCCAGGAATCTTTGCGCCTTACGATGTCGTTCTGAAAACCATTTAACGGTCCATACATAGATACAAGTTATAACTACGGTGACATACAATAAAATAACAATTAACATTGTAATAAGTAAAAGTTTACAACATGCTGTAGAAAATGCTTTGTTCAACAGTATATGTATTTGCATTAAAAAAGCCCTGGAGTATTTAGAAGATAGCGGACACTCATGACATTCCAGAATTCCAAATAATCATAAATCACCGTTATAGCTAATGTTAGTATGAAATTAAATAAGTTAGGAAATTAAATA
This sequence comes from Euclidia mi, assembly GCA_944739405.2. NCBI lineage: Eukaryota > Metazoa > Arthropoda > Insecta > Lepidoptera > Erebidae > Euclidia > Euclidia mi. The sequence continues at coordinate 50,079,274 of OX123196.2, forward strand.
ATCAATAATGTGCTATTTATACTAACGCTACTTGTTTATTTCTGCTGAACAAAGATTTTTAACATTTACGCATGCAAAATTAGTAGGTACATCAAAATTTACATTACAATAAGGAAAAAAATGTGCAGACAGGTGCAGGATTTACCAATTGAAAACACACAAAGCGGCGAAAAAAATATATTTATCTATTCTGTTACGGCACAAGATGGTATCAATAAAAATGTCTATTAGTTACATTTAAAACATTCACAACTATGGTACAAGTCTACTTACGTCATAAGATTACTGCTCTTCTTTAGACTTAAATATATGTATTTCTATTACATCAACTATAAAAGTGCTATTAACAATACTATACATTAAATATATTAGGTACACAGTAACTTAAAATCTAAACGAAATATCTAATAATCATTGGGGCTAATATATGTGTGTTTAAGGTACTCAAGATCACAATCATCACATCATATAAATATACAAATAAAATGAAATCCACAGATATAGTTAAAATAAACCTACATACAGATATTTTTGCACTTGTACTAAAGGTACACAATCTTAAGTGTCAACATTAAATCTTGATTGAAAAGTGTTAATGACATCTAACTATCTATTTAATTATGCAAAATTAATAATTTAATTATTATTTGCGAAAATTCCTTTGTCCGATCAAAACGCATTTATTCATTTAAGATGTTGAAAGAAATCATCGATATATATGTACTAAAGTACTAGATGTAGCATTCAGAACATTTACTTTGTTCAAATGCTTTGCATGAACATACCGGCAAAGCAATCTAGTGTCACTTTGACTTTCCTGCGGTGTGGGTCCGCTTCGTTTATTGACGGTGTGGGGACGATATATCGATTAATTTGAATCAGAACTTGTATCTGTAGTAGCGTTAGTCAATATTTTTAATTATTTATGTAAATAAAAGGGTTAAATGTATCATAATACCACATTAAAATGTATTTCTTTATTTTTATGTGACGTCATTTACGATCATAGACTAACTACTATGCAGAAATACATTGAAAGTGATTGTAGGTAAAATATATGACTAAGACCAGACTTCGTGAAGGTATTGGTTTTAAAAGGTTTTTAAGTTTGATTAATGTTATAAAACCAATTTGACGTTGTATAACACTAATTCTGTGTTCTTTTTATTTTTTGGTATATTGATCGTAATAACCGTATTAACGAATATTTCAACACTTCATCATAGTATGTACACATTTGCAGTTATAGAAAAATACGCAAAACTAAAATTAAACCATGAGGCCGAACAGATCCTGATTTCCATTATCCGACCAATAGACAAAAAACCACAAAATTAATTGTGTTTGGTGGCAATTGAATAAAAAAAATATAAAATATAAAATTGAAAATATATTTTTGCGCATTTCTTGCTAGAGTAAATTTATCTGCAATTTAAAATAATTTTTTTAGGCAGGACTTCAACCCGCGTCCACGTCGATACCGTACCGACTAAGCTACTGAGGACACTTCGTCATAGATTTTTTTTAATAGTTGGTTTCCTCATGGTAGCACATAATGACATTTGCCACATGTGTAGGTTTAGAACTCTGTGGTCAGTAAGGGCATCTTTACAGAATGACAAACAATCCTGCCTTATATATAAGAATATGTTTAAGCAATTCTCATAGTAAGATAAATATAAAGTCTAAAGATTATAATTATTCCTGAGGCAACTAAGGCAAGTCTTGAACTTACGCCCACGAATACATTTTTCTATTTTGTAATAAAAACATCTGAAAATGTTTATAGATTCAATTTTTTTACTTTTATTTAAGTAAAAAAATTCCTTTTATTTTCATAAATAAACTGTTCTTATTATGTTGATGAAATATTGTAGGCAGAAAACATCTCTTCTGTGATGTAAATAGTCTTTGCAAATGGCAATAAGCAGCCAGTAGCGTTAGAGAACTATTGGATACTCATTGGTAAGATGTCAGGACTGGTTGTTGTTGATTGGCTATAATAATAACTAGACACTGTAAGTCATTGGCGCTGCTTGCGCCTGCGTGTTGCGCTAGTACGATTAGACGTCATACGTTGACAATTTGAACAAAATATTTATAGGGAATGCTCCGTCTATCGTTAGAGTATATGTCAATGAAAGAAATATAAAAATGATGCTGAGTGCAATGATTTCTAACGATGTTTTTCAACTTTAGATAACTTTTAACATTAAATTGAGCAAGAATTTGCAAAGTCCAGAATTGGTATTCTTTTTTTAGAATTTTCAATAAGTACCTATGTCAAATTATCGACACTCAGTTTTGACACTTAGTTTTTTTTTGGGAATATCAAAATCATGAAGCAATGAATTTACTGTAATCTCCATTTGTTGTCTTGTAAAGCGAGGACGCTATACAACACAACAAACACTTTACACAGTAAATTACTCATCAGAAAACAAAACAGGATTTTGTGTTATTAATAAAATATGTGACTGTACAGTTTGTAGTCCATGCATTCTGATACGATTGTGGTTCATGCATTGTCTTCCAGAAGAGTGAAATCATGCTGCGCTTAAAACTTGGTGTCATTGACAACCACCTTGGCTGAGGAGTCGTCTTCTTCAACCTCGTCCATGGTTGACAGCCGCCTCTCGATCTCTGATTGTGCGTTTTTGGACATAAGCTTCTTGTGTTTGTTACTGTAGAAGAGAATTTTATCACATCATAGCTCGTTGACACCAAATTTTGCAAATTTAGGTAAATAAAAATTAACGTGATAAAATTAAGAAATTATTATATATGTAACTGTAGTGTCGTATGATTATGATCCATGTCAGCCGAGATGATTTTGTCTCTAAGTTTTTGCTTGATAAAGATTGAAATAAAAATCAAACAATGATTTCAATTGGACTCACTAAAATAACGTGAAAACTAACTTACGTATAATCCTAAATATCACTATGATCAAAATATTTGAATAAAAATTACATGCACGACTTACTTTTTCTTGCCTGATTTGGATTTCATATCTTTAAGGTCACTTCGACCTTTCGTTTTGTTGCTATTGTTTACTTGCTTCCAAATACCAGTTTTATTTACTTCTTCCGATATATTTATTGAAGTCAATGGTATGTTCATTATGTTACCGTTGATGAGTGGAATCTGTAGATTCTCTTGATATGGTGGCGGGTTACTCTTGTTGGCATCCTACAAGAGGACAGCCTAAGAAACTTCTTCAAAGAAATTGCAACAAATAAATATTTTTATAAAATAAGTATCTACAGTCATTGTGAAGTACTTTACTCACCATAATATAGTCTAGTAAGATGTAAACAAAATTAACTAGACAGGAAAACATTCATGATAGCAAAAATAAAATGCGTGTGTGTTTGTGAGGATAACACTGAGTTTATTTCGTAGTACATCGATTAACATGATCAACAAAAAATAATTAAACTATAGGATGACAAAGGAAACTAAAATGAGGTAAGAAAACATTTTAGTTTCAGCGGCAAAAATTGAGTATTTTGTCATGCCATCCCACCTCTGCATCTCCGAGTTCTCGGAGTTCATCTTGATTCCTCTTTGTCATCTCTGGCATGACATCGTCGAGTATTTTCATTTCCCTTCTTGTGAAAAATAAGTCTAGTGCCTTTCTGATACCAATCATTACAACCAGCATCAGTGGGAAAAGTATAGAAGTCATTGAGAATGACTTTATTACCCAGAGGCAAATGAGGCAAGCTAGTTGAATTGCCGTGAAAATATGAACACGACGTATTGGTACCTACAAAAAAGAACTGTAGTAGTGGTGGATCACACAGAATATTTTCTTTGGTTAAATAAATTTATGAAGTTACACTCACCTGTCTTAAAAACATATGGTCTGGTTGATACTTCTGTGGCATAAACATAATCAAAATTCTATCAAAGAACTGCAATCCTTTCAATGACGCTACCCCCATGTAAAGAAATACACCAAAAAGCACAGGCATTGGTATGTGACTAAGAACTGGTGTTAATATGACTGAGCAGCCAATCATTAAGAAAATCAATATATGAGTTACTCTTTGCTCTCGGACTCCTAAGAATCTTGGTTTCTCTCCTGGTGCAGCGCATTCAGATTCCACTTTTAAGGAGTTAACGTGATTTATGCTCAACACTGTTGCTGCAACAAACCATGGTAGTCCCATGATAGAGCATATTTGTATAAGGATAGCGAGTACAAACAAATCCAGATGATAACCGCATCCTTTCTTCAGTTTGTTTTCTTTACGATTCACAATGACCGCTGTAATTTGTTGATCCATGAAAATAAGAATTGTTCCCAGCAACGCTGGTAATATGGCCACTAGCGCTGACCATATAGGATTACCACTAAATGGTGTTATGACCCAGTTCCTTGAAGGTAAAGTCGGTTTGAATTCCGAAGGTACTTCTAGCTTTGGTGTTTTTACCCCAACTTTGTAATCCAGGAAGGACATTGACAAAATGGCTATAATCACGGAAAAATCACTTATTATTTGACGAACCTGCAAACAAAATACAAAACAATAAAATTGGCATACAAAAATGTAGAATATAAAAAAAAAACTTATATGTTTTTACTTCACCTTGGATGGAAAGAACAACGAATTTTTGAAGTCCTTTAATATAACTGATATGATAAAAGTGCCCAGGAAAAGAATTATGGACATTAAAAATACGTCCGGTACGTAAACTTTGGTGTCGCATCCACCGCCAGCTAAAGTTCCATTGTAAAGCTAAAAGGGAATAATTCATTTGCTTTCTTTAAAGTTCATTAATGTCATCCTTTACACGTTTTTAAGTGTAATAAAATTAATTTCATACCTGACAAGACTCTTTGTCGACTGAAGTCCAATTAAATTGCTCTGGCACTTTAGAGTAATTGCTTGGCAAACAATAACACTCATAATTGAGGACTTCATCAGGGCGTGTCTTCAGAGGAAACTTTTTGCCGATTGATATTACATTTTCCACCGCCTACAATGTTATAAAATTAGAACAAAAGCAAACTCAATTAAATTTTGTTGACTAGACAAATATTAATATGTTTACCTTGTAAATGAAAATAAACGCTATTAGTGTAGCGAAATTCTCTTCGGTAAATCTTGTTATGTAGCATACAAATGCACTTGCATCTATTGCCACTAATATGACTAAAATTATCGTTATCCACGTCCCGATACAAAACCTAAATGACATATAATTCCAACCGATTTGTCTGCAAAACTCAAATACTATTGTTTCGAATACTAATACTGGACCAGTTGATCCTAAGATCGTCAATGGCTGCCCTGAAAAGAAACCGTAACCCATCCCACAGACAAAACCTGATATTAAAGATTCCATAGCTGCCATATTTTTACCCGTGGCCTCCCCTAATAACCCTCCAAAAGTAATTATTGGAGATAAGCAAGCAAAATATAAAAAAATCCACGATGCAATGCATTGAAGAGCTAACGCATCTTTGAAATCAGACCAATACCAAGGCATTTTTCTTTTGAGGTCATTCATTAAGCCTCCAAAAAGTCTACCAGTTCGTGCTAAGCCTGATTCCTCTCGCTGTCTTTGTTCTTCCTCTTCCTCATCCAGCTCCTCTTTTGGATGATTATCGTTAGGACGTTTCCTGGGATCTTGCGACGGAATTGCTGCTGGAGGTTCAATACGAATGGCTGGGTCCCACTCTCCGGGCGGTAAGACTGTTACAGCGTCAAGAAACTCATCTATACCCGCTAAAAGATGATCCCTTTTCCTGGCTCTATAAGCGACTTCGTGAAATATTTCATCCGACATTAACGTAGCCATTGCACGACCAATTTCATGAAAACTTGAGTTGCTGTTCGGTGGTCCAAGCAGAACAAACATAAATCTTGTTGGAACTGGGACCTCAGTTAAGTCACCCATAATAGTGCCCGTTTTGAGCCTAACGAAAGCCGATAGAGTTTTCTCTAGAAAGTCTACTTCACCAACTAAAATATTTGATGCTTCTGCACCCGGTGGTATTTTTCGCATGAAATGTGTATTACATTTATGATTTATGTCTCCGTTCATTGGTAGATCTCCAGAGCTGTGATTTCGTTGCATTGATATGCTACTAGGGCTTTTCACCATACCATCGTCATGCCCCCCACCTAGAAATATATTAATATGTAAATATTATGCAATAATAATAGCGAACCCGTTAAAAGCCTCAAATTATAACAAATATCAGTTAGAAAATTGTGCGAAATGGTGTCCAAGCATATACAAAAGATATAAAACATATAAAGTATCATGTGTCATGAGGCTATTTTAGGCTAGGACGTCAACATGTAACATGAGATATGGAGCGTACATACACAAAATCCGATTATCAAACAAAACATTCTATTGTCATTTGAAATCTTTTCGAAGCCATACCTACACATAAACTTTATAAGAACTAAAAATAATAGGCTGGGGTGGTAGCCGACATATAGCAGAACATTGAACACTGAGACATTAGGCTTCAGCATAGTAACATGGAAATGGTAGAATGCAGATCTTAAGTAAAATGGAGTAAGATAAAGAAAAGGTTAGAAAGAGAAGAAACAACATTGATGAGGATAAGCGGTTACCCGCACTAGGGATGCCTAGGAAACGACTGAATTCTCCTTTGTAAGAAGAGTATCCGCTTGTTGAACCGCCTTCTTCAACTGTAATGAATATAACGCCAATTTTCAAGGGATCTTAGAATAAAGACAGTAAAATGTTAGGAAAAATTTTTAATAACCTTCTCCAAACACTACACCGATACATACAATAATAAAATTGGCCTCAGTGCGTGCTAAAGTGAATGTCAGTAAAAGGGCGTGAGTCAGTGAGCAGTTAGTGTTATCGTTTCACACGCATGGCTAACCTGGTACTGCTAGATAAGAACCCCTGGCATCAGATGCTTGAAGAAGTGCGGTGTGAGGAGACGAGGTGGACCCTCGACAACTCTTCGAACTAGAGCGTCGAGAGCCACTTTCCTGGAAATCTGATAGGATCGGATGACCCGCGTGAATTCGTTGCTAAAAACTTATAAATATAAAGACGAACTAATTGATATAATTTCAGAAACAGAAATGTGTTTAAATAAATGTTGTACTCACTTTTGCACGAGGAGTGATTGCGTCCAATATCCGCCAACGATCGGATTAGTGGCAGTCTCGACATATTGTTGTGATTTCTTTTCTCGTGTTGATGTCTATGTCTCCTCAGTAAAGCTTCTTTGACTTTTTCTCTGCAATCGTGTCCTAAGCTACCATCAGAAACCATGTTATCTAGAACATTATCAGCGATTTGTTCTAAAGAATTTGCTTCCATGTCCAGAATAACTGATCCGTTTAATATAAGACTTCTCAGTTCAAAGAGTGAATGAAGAGATAACGTTGCCACGTGAGGTTTAGACCAGCGATTACCGCCCTCTTCAACATCCTCTTCAAATTTTATCCACCTGGCCGTCTCTTTCCATTCAAGTTCGTCACCATCTTTGACAAGTTCCTCCATTTCTGAGAATAATGGGTGGGACTCGAGAGTGGCATCGTCAAGATCTTCGCCCAGAATAAATTGCACTCTTTGGGCCGGTGGTGTTACTGAAAATATAATATTATACTCACAATAATAGTATAGTTTGAATTTAAATAAGTGATTAAGGAAAATAAACTTTAATAGATACATCTAAATCTCATGAAGATAAATAAAAATGGAAGCTAAAAATCATGCCCAAACAATAGTTGAAATAGAAGAATGTTTAAATCATGAGTTATCCATGCGTACTCAGACAACAACGAAGTAATGAGGAACTTTAAGAAAATAAAGCTCGAATAAGAAACGAAATTTCATTTGGGATTGTAATTCAAAGAGTGATAGAGGTTGCCATTACGATGTCTTACATGTTTCGCCGTCATCGGTGACACTTAATCTTCTGACTCGTGTCATTAAGCCCGGTCCTAGGGATTGGGAATATTATGTATAATTTTGGAACAAGTGGCAAATGGCATTTCTATTGATGTTGAGAAGCCTTACAATCTACTTGATTCAAGGTCACTTAATTAACGTTCATTATACTGCAAAGACTAACAAGTCGCATTGTGTTTGTATGAAAGGAGCTAATTTACTTTGCGTCATAACGTAATTGTATACGACTAGTAGGTAACACCTAGTCAAAATTTTTTGTTATAATTTATATCATCTAAAGCCAGATAGAAAGCCTAGTATACTTAATATAATGTCAACATCCAAGTTTTATCCGTTTGAAGACCAAAATATTCTGATATGTTCGCGACTAGGTTATATATATGAATGTAGGTAGGCAAAAGTGTACGTTTCACAAATATTTTTCGCTAGAGGATGCTACGCTCACACATTTATTTTCATTTAACTGTTGCTGCCCGATCCCTTGGGAATTTCGGTAAATCCATTCTTAGCGCACCCCCAAGAAAAATATATTCAGCGACCAATCGGTTTGGTTTTATCTTGTCTGTCAGTCAGTCAGTAACGTAAACGACATCCATTACAATGATTAGCCCTACGCAATTTTATTATGATCTTCGAGGACGCTGTGAGATTTCACCAATTACCTTTTGCTCGAATTACTCAATTGAAGTCGCATTTAAATCAATGTATTGTATTGTAAGATTACAGGCTCGTGACCACACGGAATGCAAAATTACTGTGGAATCACCGTGGATATCTACATTACCGGTTCGGTAGGGCGCAGTGCTATGGATGCTTGCAGTGATTTACATCCGTTAACATTGCGGTTATCGAAAGTTGACTTTCGTGCGACACGTATGAACACTACATTGTAGCTTTTAATAAGATTATATGACATTGTACCTTATATTTTTTTAGAAATTTTTGACTTTTGAGCACATTAGGTACTTGAAATTGATCTCAAACATGACTTACGCATTTTAGTTATTTAGGGGAGAAAGGTTCCACAGTCAACCCCACGTAATGAACACAGCTCTCGCAATTGAGCTATTGAGCTATTATTCAAAAGCATTTTAGTTTGAAAATAATTTGATAATTTATCAGCCGTCAAGAACACTACACGTTTTACTACCCTATGCAGGTACCTATATTCAGTTAACATGGCATCTTACCAGGTCTGTCATCATCCTTTTCTCCGTTACGGTGATGGTGCTTGTGTTTCCTGTGCGAATGTCGGCGAGCCGGCACATGCACGCCGACAAACACGGTGTGGGCGCGGTGACCTGCAACAGACAGCATTATGTGCTTTAGATCAGGATTGCTGTCGTGGTCTGCTAATAATAGTGTTTCCTTATTATGATCCACCGAAAGTTTTAAATTATGCATTTGCATAGTTCTGTAATCTCAGGTTACGCATTGTCCAATATTTTTTTGACTGTAGCAATCAGCTTTATTTAGCTTTAAGTATCGCCATATTGTCTCAATGTAATGTAGTTTTGAAACAATGAATAATGTTTTAAAGATAAGCGGCTTCGGGCTGTCAAGACCCTGCCACCTTGTATTTTTTGCAGCCAGGAGACAGTACGCAACTATACAATATGAAAACGCTGCTTTACATTATTGATTATTATTTACCCAATGACCCTTTGGTTTAACAAAGTCTGTAAGTCCCTCAACATTTATATAAGGTCACAATATCGGTTAGATAATTAAAACTTATTACAAATTTGATAGCTCAGTAAAGGCTAGTACCTATGCTAATACAGAATGTATCAGCATTCCTACAACAATTTGTAGCAGTGCATGACTGAAAGAACATATTTGAAAGTTAAAACCGCATTCAATTTTTAAGTTGTGAGTATATCCGCACATAACCTTATACAGCTAAATTCTAAAATGCAGCGTTTTATTTTCAACGCAGTAACACGTTACATTTAACAGCATTATTCTAAACTGCAGCATTTTATTACCGCGGTATCTTTCAGTCTGGTAACTTTGGGCTGGCGCGTGAATTAATTCGTTCCCCGCATCACAGAATAGATAGTTCTTACGAACAGAAGCACCACTTCGCAAACCAATTTAAAGAAATGGCGACTCATGCTACTAAGCAAGAAAGTGCAATTCAGCTCGCATGAGCATTCAGTACCTAACGCGATATTGACCTAACTGTTCCCGCTCTTTTCTAACACATAACGCTGTCGCTGTCTGGCGCGGAGCGGTGCGCTAGGGTTGTCGACTTGCCGCTGCTACTATAATATTTATTCATCGTCTATCTACCTACTTGACCACGTACCTAATAATAAATATTTATATTATAAGTATCCTATCCCACTATTTGAGCTCGTAGAACGAAAACCACAAAAATTCTGGTGGTTTACATTTTCACTATACTAATTCTTAGTTATTTCCTAAACACGTAGACCGATTTACATGACTCAAACAGATAAAATGGTTTTTGAACTAGACCTTTAATTTGACACCATAATCGTTGAGATATCTCAACAAATAAAAAGTACAATTTTCAAGTTGCTCTCGTAAAATAAATAAAATCAAAATTTCAAGTTGCTTCCGACACACATCCGTTAAATGAGCAATACTTCGCACCAGACTTGTGATGTGAACATTTTTGTTGTTCACTATTAAAATTCACGTTATTAGCTAGCCCTGCGCGCGAGCGGTGACGACGCGGCGTGGAAGCCGCGCCAAAGTGTAGGCACTTATCACTGTAGGTACGGCCGAGTGAAGGAGGCCTGCCCGCATTCCCGCGTGACTGTGCACATGTGTGTGTACGCGTGAAGTGTCTGTGCACATGTGTGTGTATGCGTGATGTGACTGCACATGTGTGTGTAGGCGTTATGCGGCAACATACCGCAACATGTCGCATGTCTGCAACTTAATTTGGGCATGCAAAATGCTGCAACGCGCAATTGCCATTATCTGATATACAAACGCATAGGTACCTACTTTTCTTTGTTCATATTGAACAGTTTAATTTGTTTGTTAATACTGCCAATGTAAGTCTCACGATAAGCCGTTTCTGTAGGGTGTACATTGTCTAGGTTATATAAGTTCTTGTCCTAAATTTGTTTGCTGTTTCTTGACGTGTTATAAGTGAGTAAGTTTAGTTTCCGGTTTTCCAGTTATCTGAATCTGTATGTTATGTTGTAATGTCTCCGTTATTTTTATCTATTAGATGGTTGAAAATTGGTTTGCGAAATTGCGAAACAATCGGAAAAGGACAACAATATACTTTGCTTGAAGTTCGTTTTTCGGTTTGGCTTGTTTACTACGAGCGCTAAGGCAGGAATAAACACATTCTTGGTTAGTTTTTTCATAAAATGCGAGTATTTTCCCTCTCAAAAATCGTAAAACTATTTCTAAATACCTTTAATCCTAAATCAAATGAATTGCAATAACTAATTCAAGCAAATATAGGCACGTAATGAACCTTCATTTAATAATAAACATTAAGAAAGTAAAAACACAAGGTGCGTTTGAAAATCAACATACCTACTTAATTAATTTAATTTCCGAAGAGAATTTCGAACAGCGAAACCTAAAAAAAATGATTTTAATGTTTCGTATTTCGAATGTTATGCTTCCTAATTTGGGCTCGAAATCATCTTCAGAACCAAGTCCTCTTAATGAATGATATTATCGACATTCTATTAACGAACCTGTTACGTATTTCATTAGCGTTACGATTATTTGCCGAAACATTTAAATTATGTACGTAATATTATTTTAATTATTTTTAGTGAAATATTATTTTATTTTTACGAAGTAACTAGACCTATTTATAATATTTGGCAAGGAATATAGGAATTGAATGTTTCATCTAAAAGCTAACTTTTAGATACCAGCATAGTATTTGGTTTTCCTGCAACTACCGGGCGAATTGAATTGTACTTACTTAAGTACCTAGCACAATAATTCTAGTAAGTAAGTAACTGATACTGATACATTTTGTAGTCTTTCTACATGGTGTAGCTGTATGTTCCTATGTTGGGCTCATTGCGGCGCCTCGACACAATCGTCTGAAGCACAATGAAGTTTGCATGACCAGAGAACTAAATATCTCTGTCATACCTCGGCTGTTCCCGTGATGCGCCCCCGATAGCAAGATGAATTCTACATCTAAAACTCGTAACTTGAATTGCCTATTGAAATAGATCGTCAAAATAAAGTAACGCTTGTTGTGGTCAGCACTCGGATGGGTGATCGCTTGCTGTGTCAATTACCGGAGGGTACATAAAGCCGTCGGTCACAGTTCTTATCTCAGGATAAGAACTCTCACCTGGTGTGGTCCGAGAAACCTTCTTCTATTTGGAGTAACATCCCGTTTCCTAAGAAATATCTGACAGGAAACATACTAAAGCCTCACAAACCTGTACTCCAAGATTTCTACCTAAACTACTTAAATGCTCTAACATTCATTATAAGGTAGGTTGTTGAATACATGACAATGTTATGGCAGCTAAAACATATGTATTGTTGTGACAGGCCGAACTGACAAACGGAGCTCTCAGCCAAGATTATGTCTCTGAATATAGACTACCACTAATATTATTCATAGTAAACAAAGGCGAATCATAAGCCTGATACAATATTCATAAGCTATCAAGCCTTCTGCGACCAGGCTATATTAAGTTCATTTACGTAATAACTTAGTTTTATAGAACTAAGGTATTTGTATGTAATGTTCTTCATTGATATTGTTTGATATGAATATATAAAATGTCATTTTAGACAGAATTTTAATTCTATTATGATTTTTACCTTTCGTAATATTTCGGTTAGCTTTGTTGCATATTCATTTAAATGCTCGATAGATACATATAATTATCTTGTATTATCTGAACGATTTAACTGTACCAATAAATCGTTTGTGTGTCCCCACAATTTAGCTATATTGATTCAGATAATACTTGTATGTCCCCACAATTTACATTGATTCGGATAAAACTGTGTGATCTGTTGGTATTTAATCTTTTGTTTTGTAATTTATTAAGGATTAGAATAACAGACCGCACACAGTTTTTCCGTTTTAAACTATCAGCTTTCAATGCACCATTTTGTCCGGACCGTTTATTTGTTTAATTGATTCTAGTTGAACTGAACGGTGATCGGCTTTTACACACCCCGCGATTTATTTGAACAATCGGACTATACAATAAACTCGTTCAGATAAAATGGTTAGAAGATAGATAGGGTTTGTAGTTTCTATAATTTATGACTTTCTAATTTATATTTCATTCCGGGTATAAATTTTAGGTAAATTAGCTCTAATCTTGCCTTATCATCATCGTCCTAGCGTTATCCCGAATGCATTCGAGACTTACTCCTAGAAGCCCGGGGTACGCTTACTTAACAGGATGCCTGATGATTATTTAAGGCTACTGCTCCGCTCCCGTCGCTCATAGCGCGATGTTATATAACCTATAGCCTTTCTCGATAAATGGGCTATCTAACATTGAAAGAATTTTTCAAATCGGACCAGTAGTTCCTGAGATTAGCGCGTTCAACCAAACAAACAAACTCTTCAGCTTTATATATTAGTATAAGATAAGATATCAGCTTTTCAACAGAGCGACTGACGTCGACCTTACCGTTACGTTACCCAGAGAGACAGTGATATTCCGTGGCTTAGACCAGTACCCATTGGTTAATTTGAGGGTATTGACGCCCCGTTATCACTTTCAAAGATCTTCATGAAAGCTGGGACCACCGGTTTAACGTGCTTTCCGAGGCACGGAGCGAGCCAAAATAAATTATTTAATACCGTGGATTCGGATCTGATACCCTCTGTCTGACATCTCCATTAGGCTATCGCTGCCTAATCACGCATTTTATATATCTTATATAGGTATAGGTAACTACTAATCATAATAATCGTATGTATTATGTAATTTTATTGTACTACGTGCGCAAAAATACTACTGATTATTAATTCTTTACTTATAACTAAAATAGCGGCGATAGCCCAGTGGTGTACGTAACGGGCTGCCGAGACGATGGTCTCGGGTTCGACCTCCAGTTACTTGGTATGTGGATAAGTCAGAGGTATGTGCCCGGGGCACACACCTCCGACTTTTCCAAGTTATGTGTGTATAAAAAATGTTAATTATCGCTCGCTTAATAATGTGCCCGGTAGATGGCAATAGGCTCGCCCCCTATTACAATGGGACCGAAACATAACTGGCGAGTGTAGGTGTATAATACACCCCTGCCTACCACTTCGGGGATAAAAGGCGTGAAGTTATATGTTATGTTATAACTAAATAATAGAAATAAAACCAATTGTAGTGTAGTCGGCGAGTTGAGAGTAATTCAATAATACCTCTCAATAGATGTATAAAATAACTTTAGGTACTATTATTTTTTATTTTATTCGATGTTTCAAATTGGGGACGTGAAAGAGATTTATGACGAGTATATTTTAGACGCCGACGCAGAATAGAGCTGAAAAAAGGTAAGTAGGTTGTACCAAGTTTATTGGATGGCATCGATTTATTGTAATGTCGTATCATCTATGGCAAAGCTTCGAGTTTTGTATCGCGCAGTGACCAGGCGTTGTCTAGTGAGCCAAATCGTTAGATTTTTTTTGTCGTTTTGGCGTTTCTTATCAAACTAGGCCAAAGCTGAGTTAATCAATTCCTCAGGATGACGAGGAATACCGGAACTCCTAAAACTGTACCAAGTATTTTTTTTCTTCAGTTACAGGATTTAATAAATTAATAATGGTTAATCACCAAAAGTGAATAAAATTACCCTTCTGCACCTTTGAGGTGACAGTTTGTGAAACTGACTGTTCTTCCTAGCCAAGCTAGGACAAGAAATACGCTTGGAATCTCAAGCAGCAAGCTAACCTAATTTGGGATATATGTACATATATTATTAGATTCACACCTAGTGTTACTAGCACAGCGAGCTGGTTATGGTTACTTTTCTTTATTCTGGGGAAACGGTTAATCTTATACAACTAGAGTTTGTTTGTTTGGTTGAATGCGCTAAGCTCAGGAACTACTGGTCCGATTTGAAAAATTCTTTCAGTGTTAGATAGCCCATATATCGAGGAAGGCTATATAACATTACGCTATGAGCGACGGGAGCGGAACAGTAGCCTTAAATAACGCGGGTGTAACCGCAGGCATCATGGAATACAGAGCGGGCATCGTCTCGTAAGTGATAAATATGCGGTCTAAGACTCATGTTAATAATCACTCAGAAACGAATCACCTATCATTTCAAGTAGCAATATTCGAGGGACATGTCTTTTATGTCTACATTCGGTGAGATGAATGAAGACCGCTGAAAACCTTATTACTGGCAACTTAGGTTGATGAACCTCAGGCAAATCTATTTTAAAATAAGAAATACCTGTTTGTTTTCTTTTGCGTCAGTAATGCTAAAACAACTCACTCATAACCTCTAGTTAAGCCTCTACTCATGTTTGTCGCTTATTACGTACCTACTTTATCCCGCTAGCGAAAACAATAAAAAAGAAAACCATACGCTGCGCAGGCAAGTAACGGCCAGTATTTTCAGTAATTCAAGTGTCCAACGATGCCCAAGTTCTCTTCAATATAGCCATTCAGCCGTCTGGCACGCCACTGGAATCGATAATGAACTGAACATCGTGCCAGGTGCAACCAATAGTCCATAACTATAGTACTTTTAAACAAACTACTTTTTGGATAAGTAGTGCTAAAAGATTTTTGTGTGTTTTGTTTTGGAAATCTTCATTGTACATATGTTTTTCAAATGTTGCTAAAATAATCTAATATTCTGTTGAATAAAGCAAACTTTATAAAAAATAAATGTTTTTTTACTTAATCACATATCAAATGTTGTATCATCTACCTATAGGTATAGTCAGCTTCAATAGCTGCGACTATTGAAGCTATTAAACTTAAATCACAGATCATGAAATCTAATCAGACTTAGAACTGGTAAAGGCTTTTTAATTAGACATATGAACTTACATATATTGAAAGAGTTGAAACGAAATGATAAAATAGTTTTCATCGGCGATTCATGATTTTGTTCCGTATGATTAAACTTAGTCTAGTCTATTACATTTTTGTACTCTTGTACAAATTAAAAAGAAATGTTAAGTATAATAAAAGGTAACAAGTCGAGGCATTTCGATCAAGCTTCAATCACTGCCTTATGAATATGTACGAATCATTGTAAAATACCGGCTAAGTTTAGTTTAGTGACTCCAACAAGAGAATTAGGGTCAGTTTATGAGACAGAAAATTCTAAAGATGTCTAGACATCATTAGATTTTTCTGTCTCGTAATCCATACAACTCCATACTTATGTGCTTATCTACTGCCCGGCACACGCCAGAAAAGTGCTCAGGTCCGTTTGCCTTACCCAAAACTGTGGTGTCTTAAGTAATTTTCAGACCTATTTAAAATTTTGTGTGTCGTGTGGTTGACGGCATGGAATACAAGTGTCACCACCCCCTATCTTTCCGTGGGTGTCGTAAGAGGCGACTAAGGGATAACACGATGCAAATACCATCTTTGCGTAGAGACGGAAAACTCGACATCAAACCCTATACGACTGCCTCGTTGGTCTCGCGGCATAAATGTGCGCGTGGGATCGGGATATCCCGGGTTCGATTCCTGGGTCGGGCAGTGTTATTGGGTTCTTCTGTCACGAAATTCTCAGTCGCAGCACGGAGTCTGGAATGGAAATGTGCCCGGTACGGCAATAGGCTCGCCCCTTATTACGTGGGACTAAAGTATATCTGGCGAAAAGTGGGTGTAGAAATACACCTCTGCCTACCTCTTCGGGGTTATAGGCGTGAGACTATGTATGTATGTTTTTAAAATTTTATATAATCACTAGCTGACCCGGCGAAGTTCGTATCGCCTTTTTAAAGTACCTTTCTTAAGACGGTGGATGGGTAATCAAAGATGGCCGATGGGAAATTTCAATAAAATAATATATTGATTTTCCACCTGCCATATATGATCACGAAACATATGTTATATACGAATGCCACATCCGTTATAACGGCGGAGCCGATACCCATATTGATTTAAAAGAATTTTGCCATCCGCAACCTTAGATTTTCCATCCGCCATCTTCGATTGCCCATTTGCCATCTTTGATCACGAAATATATGTTGTATTTGCATTCCTCATAGCTTAAAACATCGAAGAGGATACCCATATTGACTTTAAATATTTTTTCATCCACCATCTTTGATCACGAAATAGATGGTGTATTTGGATTCGCCATCCGTTAAAACATTGGAGACGATAACCATATTGATTTTTTAAAACTTTCCCTTCCGCAATCTTTGATTTCCCATCCGCCGTCTTTGATCACGAAATATACATTGGATTTGGATTCCCCATCTCTTTAAATATTGGAGACGATACCCATATTGATTTTAAAAAAATCCCATCCGCCATCTTTGATCACGAAATAGATGGTGTTTTTGAATTCCCCATTCCTTAAAATATCGGAGACGATACCCATATCGACTTTTAAAAGAAATCCCGTCCGCCATCTTTGATTTCCTATCCGCCATCTTTGATCACGAAATAGATGTTGTATTTGGATTCACCATCCCTTAAATCATCAGAGACGATACCCATATTGTTTTTTAAAATTTTACCCATCCGCCATCTTTGGTTTTCCATCTGCCATCTTGAATCACGAAATAGATGTTGTATTTGGATTCCCCATCCCTTTAAACATCGGAGACGATACCCATATTGATTAAAAAAAAAATCCCATCCGCCATCTTTGATCACGAAATAGATGGTGTTTTTGAATTCCCCATTCCTTAAAATATCGGAGACGATACCCATATCGACTTTAAAAGAAATCCCGTCCGCCATCTTTGATTTCCTATCCGCCATCGATGTTGTATTTGGATTCTCCATCCCTTAAATCATCAGAGACGATTATTTGGATTCTCCATCCCTTAAATCATCAGAGACGATACCCATATTGATTTTTTTAACTTTTCCCATCCGCCATCTTAGATTTCCCATCCACCATCTTGAATCACGAAACAGATGTTATATTTGGATTCCCCATCCCTTTTAACATCGCAGACGATACCAATATTGATTTTTTTAAATTTTCCCATCCACCATCTTTGATTTCTTATCCGCCATCTTTGATCACGAAATAGATGTTGTATTTGGATTCACCATCCCTTAAATCATCAGAGACGATACCCATATTGATTTTTTAAATTTTTCCCATCCGCCATCTTTGGTTTTCCATCTGCCATCTTGAATCACGAAATAGATGTTGTATTTGGATTCCCCATCCCTTTAAACATCGGAGACGATACCCATATTGATTAAAAAAAAATCCCATCCGCCATCTTTGATCACGAAATAGATGGTGTTTTTGAATTCCCCATTCCTTGAAATATCGGAGACGATACCCATATCGACTTTAAAAGAAATCCCGTCCGCCATCTTTGATTTCCTATCCGCCATCAATGTTGTATTTGGATTCTCCATCCCTTAAATCATTAGAGACGATTATTTGGATTCTCCATCCCTTAAATCATCAGAGACGATACCCATATTGATTTTTTAAACTTTTCCCATCCGCCATCTTTGATTTCCCATCCACCATCTTGAATCACGAAACATATGTTATATTTGGATTCCCCATCCCTTTAAACATCGCAGACGATACCAATATTGATTTTTTTAAATTTTCCCATCTACCATCTTTGATATCCTATCCGCCATCTTTGATCACGAAATAGATGTTGTATTTCGATTCCCCACCCCTTAAAATACCGAAGGCGATAACCATATTGATTTTTTAAATTTTCTCATCCGCCATCTTTGATTTCCCGTCCGCCATCTTGGATCACAAAATAAATTTCATATTATTAATCAGCGTCCCGAAAATCTCGAAAACGATACCCATATAGATTGTATCCTATTCGTTTAGCCTTTTTTTGCCTTTGACCCAACCCCCCCTTCTCGTTTGACCATTTTATTATTTGTCTGGCCCCTAAAAGTTGTGGCGTAATTTTATATAGCGTTTCGGAATAATTGGGCTATCTTAGACAATAACAATTTTTAAAATCCGACTGATAGTTCCTGAGATTAGCCGACATTATCTTTTAGCCTTTTGCCCGGCCCCAAAGGGTCGAAGCGTTATGTTATATAGTCTATAGCCTTCCGGAATAACTGGGCTATCGTATACAAAAAGATTTTTTCAGATCCGACTGGTAGTTCCTGAGATTAGCGCGTTCAAACAAACAAACAAACAAACTCTTCCGCTTTATTATATTAGTATAGATAGATAGATAGTAGAGCATCGTAGACTTACTATTCGAGTGATACTTTTTGAGTGCAAAGATTTAAATTAATTAATAATTATGTAATCCGGCCAGATAGTATTTATTATAAGAAAGAGCTAAAAATTTAGGTGGCAGTTACAGGTTACTACTTCTCTAATACAGTAAGTAAGAAACTTACATATGAGTGTGAGTTTCATCAACCGATCATTATGTTATTTCACATTATCAAGGCCACAGAAAGGGATATTTAAGGGATACCGATTTCCACGCGGGCGAAGCCGCGGGCACAGCTAGTACCTAATATTAGTAGGGATTAGCCAAGGCTGTTACAATAATTATTATTAGTTTAATTAAGTAAGCGAACCTTAGGGTGCTTGTACACGGCGCATGTAGCTTGAGCATGTTGAGGCACTTGCGCGGGTTACATGCACCGTAAACATATCGTTTAAAACAATGTGCGGCTCCAACGACTCGAGCATGTACCAAAGCGAGCCACCCACGCAAGTAATTCGCGTGCTCTGCGACGCGCGCGGGTCACTCGCGCATGTTATCTGTTAAAATTACATTTTTAACATATGATTTTAAAATAATTTTCGTTCGTCGAGACATTTGATGCGATTCAAGTCATAAAGCTACCGCGCGAATAGCATGCACATGTAGCTCTTGACCATGAACAAATAACTTGTACATAGGTACAGCTTGCGCAAGTAGCCCGCGTCTTTACTTGCCCCAGTTATTTGCACCATGTACAAGTACAAGCGAGTAACTTGATCAAGTAGCTTGCGCATATTACCCACGCGTGTAACCCGCACCTTTACTTGCTCCAGCTACATGCACCGTGTAGAAGCACCCTTAAAAGCGAACGAAGTAACAACAGTGCATCATAATTATGTCCAGAGAGGTTGGACTAGGTTTAGACTAGAGAGAACATGCCCTATAAATTTCCTTGTAGCGGCTGCTGACGCTACAAATTATATATATACAAGGCGCGCTATTGTGTAAGTGCGGCGCAGCAGTCGTCTTCCCGCTCTTGTATAGTTAGGTCGTAGTTATGTAGTTTATTCATATCGTTATGTGGTACCACAGTAAAGTATATATTTTCTTCTTTTGGCATCTTTCTTTCTTCATCCAACACAACATCATAATGATACCCCTACATTGGTGACCCCGTCAAAGAAAACGCAACCTTCGGCTCAGCTTCGGCAACGCGGCATCGACGCACGTGCACATGGTCAGCGGAATCTAATAAGCGCATGTGCAGCGTGGCAACAGCGTGCAGCCAAGCAGCCTGGACACGGAGACAACCTGGACTCATGGGAGACGACTCGCCCTTTTCCTACGACCAAAAGGGCTTACGACCTAACTGTGGAGAACATCTGAGTCAGGACACGTGAAACAATCCAAGTATGTACCAGACAATACGACTATCTGCCGACAACAGCGACCACGGCAATATGGGCAGCAGGAGAATACCGGAGCAGCATACGACGGCGGCGGCACTCTGCAGGACAGTGCGTACGTCGAGGCATAGGCGTAAGGCGTATTGACCTTGGTGGCGAGACAGCATTCCGCACCAAGACGAACAATACGCAGCACACTCCGAGGACGAGATCGACACAGGACCGGCGGTGGCACTCTACAGGACAGTGCACACGTCGAAGCGGCTCATCACACTTGGAGGCGAGGATGAATACCGCTCAGTGTTGGATTGCGCACCCTGTCATCTCTCAGTACGGCCCAGGCAGAATACGAAGATCGCTGGCAGAATCGGTGAACGTATTTGCTTCTTCGTACGACCAGCTCTCTCTACAAGCGGCTTACGAAGACCAAAGGAAGTTCGATAGAAACGGCGGCAATTGAGTTATTATTGTGTTTTTGTGTTTACTTATATCTGTTCTAAAAATAGTCACATAATAAATTTATCGTTAAAGATTCCCACATATTGACCTGCTATAGTGTTTATGTTTAGTTTGCATTCTCAGAACTAGCGCTCCGGTAACTTGATACATGTTTATGTGACGTGAGTCGAGCGCTAGTGTATCTGATTAGCTAGATAGTTGCCTCAGTATTATTTTATGTTATTGTTTCTTGTATGTAGTTACTCCCAATTTCTTTTTTCTCACTGTATAATTTTCTTCATTTTTTTTTATAAAGGGGGGAGTATTGTAGCGGCTGCTGACGCTACAAATTATATATATACAAGGCGCGCTATTGTGTAAGTGCGGCGCAGCAGTCGTCTTCCCGCTCTTGTATAGTTAGGTCGTAGTTATGTAGTTTATTCATATCGTTATGTGGTACCACAGTAAAGTATATATTTTCTTCTTTTGGCATCTTTCTTTCTTCACCCAACACAACATCATAATGATACCCCTACATCCTTATACCGAACGTGCAACATGTAATGTCAGTTGGTCTTAGTTGGTTAATCATAACGTCAAATTACGCGTCTCATTTAAAGAGGCATAGACTCTTTACATACTCATATCTTTGACTACATTCTCTAAATAGCCGTGCTGTGATCTGTCATCAGTGTAAAATTTGTTGGACGTTTGTGTTTACATTTTTAATAACTTTTTTGCATTTAAATAGTAAGTACGCTTATAATAATTAAATAGTGTACTCATTAATTAATACACATCGAGTATGTGATATCGGGATGTGGATGCCGATATTCTCGTAACGGAAATAACAGGAGAAACTTTATCTTCTAGCAGTGAGTCGGAATTTTCCAACAAATTTATTTACTTTTCTCGTATTAATGCTATAATGAGTGTTAAGTTTACACAATATCATTGTATTGCAAATCAAAGGAATAGCTTGCATACGTAAGTGTTATGAATTTAACTCACAAATTTTTATTTTGTACGTTTATTGATTTAATAGCCTTAGTGATGGGATTTGACAATGAAAGGAGATATCGATGTTTTTTGAATGACGGATAAATACGGAAATTAACTATCGGACATGAATGTAAAACTGTAACTGGAAGCGACAGCGGGTAGCCGCGGTTGCTAAGTTAGCAATAAACAAAGACGTCCAGCGGTCTAATTTTCTATCGCGCGTTTGATAGTAAGCGCAGTTTAATGTACATAATTTACTTAGATACCTACCTTAAAAGTAGCGTCTATTAACCTAAAACCAAGTGTTCCAGTGTACGCGCGTGTGTGTAGGCTTACATTTTTGCATCTATAAAATAGTAGATGGGTTAGGTATGTAAGTAGCATTTTTTATTATTAAGAAGGTGTTTTTTATTACAGGTTGCCTATTAATGACGTCACAAGAAAACTTTGGATAAATGCCGTTGGACGGCCTAGTTTGATTAAGCAGAAGTACCACCGTATTTGTTCACGTCATTTTGAGAAAGACTGTTTTTAAAGACAGAAAGCACCTGGCGTCGTTTAAAACCGAAAACTGTGCCTACATTACATTTATGCCCGGACATTGCACACCCGGTAGAATTATTTATCCAAAACTAAACAAAAAGTGTGTAATTTTAGTTTGAACACATTAATAAAATATAATAATTACAACGATTTTAATTAATCTACCTACTTCTATATTATTTATCATATTAGTGCTATCCTGACTGATCAAAGACGTCTTGGCTTGTAGTCCGCTACATAATATTCTACCATAAAATATAATATTCTTTCACATTCACACAACATTATCTGGTCCCAAACTAAGCATATCTTGTACTGCGAGTACTAGACAATCGATAAACATGCATATATACTTTTCTGTAAATATATTACATATTATACATAGTACCATCCAGACCAAGACAAACATCCATATTCATGCACACAAATGTTTGACTTGAGCGGGAATCAAACCTGCAAGCTTCGGCGTGGCAGTCGGATTACCTACAACTCTAAAAAAATCGAGCAGTGTCCAACGTTAGCAATAGCAAGTAACGTGATATGATGTGACGCAAACAAATTGCCAAAGCCTGCCGTGCCGCATTAGCCAATCTGGTATAATTCGTACAATACATAATCTAAGTGACAGTTTCTTAGCATCGCATCGCAACGCATCGCTCATTAGTTTATGAATACTGTTTGTCAATAGATTTTATGGCTAAAACGAACAATTAAACACGTGATTTTTTTAGTACTGTCTGTCTGGCAAGTCTTTGCAAGGACAGTGCCGGCGTCAACAGCAAAAACTACAATTTCAATATTTTAGTTGTTTCCTTCTACGGCTTAAATATATCGACACATACTAAAGTTAGACATTTGACCAAAAATATTTTTCGATAAATCACCACTGTTACGAACAACACTAACTCTATGTTTTGTCTACTGTTTGCCTACCACGAGGCTGCTATAAGAGCGTGCTGCTAAACCTATCGACAGCTCTTTTTATCATACTGCATGTGCCATTAGAAAGAAGATATCAATCATAGCAACCGCTGTTGTTATTTAGAGTTACTTCTATGCCTTAGGTTATATTTCTTTGATTATGTCAATGTATAATGTGACAGTACTGACAGATATAGCACATGCGGAGCAACTCAATTATTACTGCGCATGCGCCATAACTGTCAATAGGTAGGAGGTTTGTCCTTACAAACTTCGACCCTTCGACTTTCTTTTATATATACAGATTTATACATATGTCACGCATTATTCGTTGAAAATAGAAACCATTAAAAAATCTCATATTATCTGGGCATCACATTTATTCTTGCAGACATAAATATACCTATGTAAATTTAAATTTGATCTCTGAAAGTAACATTATTTTGATACCCTTTTATAGAACGAAAGCAGTCCAAATGTTGTTTTTGGGTTTGAGACTATTCGAGAGCGAGAATAGGATTAGTTTTATGTACTTACTTATGAATAAAAATTACTTTGAAGAGAAGTTGTAAATTGAATTATCATATAAACAAATTTTGGATGGGAATAAATTATATTTAACTGTCACAAACAGTTACAATTAAAATTAAAATGAGAGTCTCTCTTTTTATTTTATAATTAAATTAAAAAGTTCTAGACTCAGTTAATGTAACTACATACCTATATATAAATAGGTATAGGGTCATTATTTTCTTCGCATCGGTGGGTTAACGATGCAATGGTTTTTAACGAAGCAGTGGTTTAGACATATTTTAAGGAATAAGATTAGATCCAATCATACTCAAGGCTCAGCGGTTAGGAACTGGCGGCCTTTCGGGGCATATCTTTGGGGAGGATAGGAGTTTTAAATGAACATTCACACTTATAATACTTATTAGTAAGTTTCAATTTCTATTAAGTATTTAATATTAAATCACCTGTAGATAATTCTAGTACAGCAATACTATTAATTATAGAATAGAAATACGATATGCCATAATTGTTAAATACTTATAAAAGTTCGTGATTTAAGCTTTACTTATAAATTTTGTTGCTTTTTAACCATTGAAGACTAAATTCAAACACTTCCTTTTGAATGTGTCATTATAGAAAAACCAAAGATAACAATGACATAGAATATGTAATAGCATGTTGCAATCCTGTGAATTGCATCGTTTAGGAGTCGGTCTTATGATGTGCCGCGCGCAGCATATGCAATGCATACGTACCGTACCTACCAGGTACCGGGTTTACATTACGAATAATTACATGGAGTTTCTGGTACTAAAAGTTTCAGATTGTATAACAGGTTATTCGAGCTAATCCTTGAAGGAGGTTATGAGGTCAAGCTACTCTGTATGTTATCTATACCTATGATGATTGAACTTCGTGATTTAAGTCTCTTTTTATATGACGTCACAACGTGATCCGTTGCAGCTTCGGACGTTTTCTAAAAATAAAGCTCTATCCATCACCCGACGGGGAAATTGGACGAGCCGTGTACTCGCACGCAAACATTAAATAAATCGTGGGCGAAAATTGTCATGTTGTATTTGATGTGGAAACAATCACACTTTCAGCATAATTTTCTTTGCAATTTTCTTTTCCACCTCTAATTATTTTTCCCTCAAGTTTGTAACGATAAAGCACACATCGCCGTCCCCGGAGAATAAAATGATAACTGCCATTATCTTCGTTTTAGTGTTATGTGATTTTTGGGATCTGTGGGTGCTAATACACCCGCTCAATTTTTTTCCTAATTTTTTAACAGTTATTTACGAAGTTACAAAATATTACAATAGTATTCAAAAATTTAAAACAAGTTTTAAATTACGAGAATAAAGTGTTAATATAATATTATCAAAATGTATTCCCACTTGTTAGTATGACAAACAGCCGTAGAATTATGTTGTCATGAAAAAATATGCGAGTAGATAATGATAAAATGCAGTTATCATTTTATTCTCGTTCAAAACCATCCAGTCGCTCTGTATAAGACGTGTTAGTAATGTGACTTTTGTGGATTTGATCAATAAGACATAAGATATTAAAGTATTATCAGTATCACTTGCTCCATAAAACCTTATACTATTATCATTTTATTCTATAAGGCTTATAGAATAAAATGAAAAGTACAATATTTGATTCTGGTCAGTCTGTACGGAGAATAAAATGATAATTGCCGTTATACAACTTAGATGATGGCTAATTTTGACTAACCTTTTATTTTTTTAATAATATCTCTATATTGTTACTAAGGCGTATTTCACTAAAACATTTAGAACAAACAAAAAATAACCTTCTTTAAAAGCTTACAATCATCTGTCTACGTCCAGCGTTTATGGAGCAATGGACGAAACATGTTTTTTATTTTTCCTGTAAAGTTGCATTTTTGTAGTTATCATTTTATTCTCCGGGGACGGCGACATGCTTTTTCATATACATATCTATACTTATACTTAATATATATTAGAGATAAAGAATGTGTTTGAATGCGGTAATATGCGAAAATATTTGCCTTTAGAATTGAGAATCCAATATTGTGGAATGTTATAGGCAATAGAATACCATGCTAAATCTCTCAGACGCTGAGAAGAAGCAGATATAAAAAGAACATTGTTAGGAGTTACGGCGGATGAAACCGAAGATAATAGCTTGTTAGTTTTAAGTAATAAATCCATGCATATAAAATGTCCCACTGCCGGACATGGGCCACCTTTACGAGAAGGGTAAGGCCAAAATCCACCACACTGGTCAAGTGCGGGTTGGCAGACTTCACATGACTTTAGAAGACATTATGGAGAACTCTTAGACATGCAGGTTTCCTCACGATGTTTTCCTTTAGTGTTAAGCTAGCGATAATTACCAATTTAATACGAACATAACTTCGAAAAGTCATTGGTGCGGGCCGTGGATTTGAACCC
The DNA here is from genome assembly GCA_944739405.2 of Euclidia mi. NCBI lineage: Eukaryota > Metazoa > Arthropoda > Insecta > Lepidoptera > Erebidae > Euclidia > Euclidia mi. The sequence continues at coordinate 50,105,793 of OX123196.2, forward strand.
GAGACTCTCTGCGTAGTAGCCTGTCAGTTTCTCCACTGAGCTATCGCTAATTTTCATTAAAGAAGACCTAAATATAATTGCCAATTTATAGATTGTAATCTATTTTATGCATGTGGCACAGATAGATGTCTCTCCGTAGGCGGATATGGGTATAATTACGGTCAGAAATTATGGAGGCAAACGCAATTATACGTCGTCGGTTAATTATGACAGATAGACTGTGCTTGAGGATTGATATATTGATAAATTAGATTACAGTATAATTTTATTAATGATACAGACCAACGCGATTCAGCCAAGCAATCTATAAATTATACAAGGATGATTGGTTGGGCGCTACCAATCATCCTTGTATAATGAGGCAGCGATAGCCTAGTGAAGATATCAACAGACTGCCATACAGAGGGTATCGGGTTCGAATTCACGGCGCACACCAGTGACTTTTGGGACTTATTTATTTATTTATTTATTATATACTTTACTGTACACCTATAAAATTATTACATAGCATAAACTTAGACTATAAGAAAAGTACAGTGGGCGGCCTTATCGCTAAAAGCGATCTCTGCCAGGCAACCTTTGGATGGATATGGTTTGCAGAGGAAAATAATGGTGGTTGTAGGCGTACCAAATAAATATATTATAAATATATATTTATAATATATATATATGTATAATATATACATTAATACATAATAATATTACATCAATACTTATATTCGAAAATTTTAATCATAATTTTATAATATATACCTCTGCAACTAAACATATATACATCTCAACATATATACATACATCTAAATAATCATACTAAGTATAATATTATATATTAACACGACTTATAATGATATAAATTATTATAGTAGAATGATAGCTTACCCTACAAGGACAGATAGTGTTCCTTTACCATCGCTTTAAACTTCGTTACTGTTTGAGCCTGCCTAATAGGTAGCGGTAGAGCATTCCACAAACGTACAGCAGTAACAGTAAAGGACTTATCAAAAAAGCTCGTGGAATGTCCCGGCATTTTCAGTTTTAAATTTTCTGATGACCTCAAAAACGTATTATGTGTGTCATGTAGGTACTCAAATCGACCTTTAAGATAGGAAGGAGTTGAAGGGTTAAACAATACATTGTACAGTAAAGTAAGAATGTGAGCATTCCGGCGATGACGTATGGGTAACCACTTGAGTTGCGTTCGAAATTGTGAAACATGATCATATTTGCGTAATCCAAATATGAATCGTATACAGACATTTTGGAGGCGCTCAAGTTTGTCAAGTTGGTTTTCGGCGAGATCTAGATAGCTGACATCCGCATAATCGATAATGGGTAAAAGAATCGAGTTGGCAAGCGCAATTTTGGTGGCAGTCGGAAGAAAGTTCCCTAATCTTCTCAGCGAGCCTGCTGAAGCAAACACTTTTCGACTTATTTCTTGGATCTGTGGTGCCCAAGTAAGAGCAGAGTCGATCGTAACACCCAAATTCTTGACTTTGTCCCGTATGTGAAGTATGGTACCATCAAAAACAATATCAGGGAGCTGCGACCAGTTTACTTTTGACACCAATTTGGGGCTACCAACAATATTGACTTGCGTTTTAGAGGGGTTAACTTTCAGCCCAAATGATTTGCTCCAACTGCAAATTTGTGCCAGGTCACTGTTAATTACATTAATGGACTGTATTATCTGCGCTAATGGTGACTGCGTATAAATCTGGAAATCATCTGCATAAAGGTGGTAGGAAGAGCGAAGATTGTTAGAGATAGAATTTATAAAAATTGCGAAGAGTAATGGAGACAACACGCCACCCTGGGGCACACCAACAGTTATGTTACACCAAGCAGAAAATGTATCCTCAATGCGAATACGCTGTCGGCGGCCACACAGGTAACTACGAAGCCAATCAATCACTGTTGGAGATATTTTAAGAGAGCGAAGAACACCAACTAGAATCTCAAAGTCCACTGTATTGAAGGCGTTACTGAAATCTAACAGTGCAAGAATAGTGAGCTTTCCGCCTTCCGTACCGGACCTGATGTCATCCGTAATATTGACAAGGGATGTGACTGTACTATGACCTGGGCGGAAACCAGATTGGAAGGGATTAAGGAGATTATTTCTGCAGAGGAATTAATTAATTTGGTCATGGACGAGGCGTTCGAGGACTTTTGATAGGAATGGTAGTATGGAGATGGGACGATAGTCGGCAAAGGATGAGGGATGACAGGTTTTTGGTATGGGAGTAATTTGGGCGTCCTTCCATATCGATGGAAATACCATACTGGACAAGGAGTAATTAAGGATGTGGGAAATTATGGGTAGGATTATATCGAGGATAGGAAGGAGCATATTACGGCTGACACAGTCGCTACCAACTGCGTTGGAAGTGATTGAGATTATGCTCTTCTTAACATCACAATCAGAGACTTGATTAAAGACAAAAGGTGAATAACTAGGGGTTGGCAGAGATGAAAGATAGTCAATTGTATGTGCCTTAGTAGTTCTGTCAAAATTGGACGAGGCAGAGAAATGTTGATTGAGCAAATCAATATTGAGGTCTTTAGGATTGATGTCTTGACGTGACTTGCCTACCCCCAGGGTCTTTAGAAATTTCCAAACTTTTGCTGGATCTCCGTTTTTTACAGAATCGTGGATATGTTGGCGTTGTGCGTCCCTACACACCTTATTGCAGTGATTCCTAATCTTGACATATTGTTGCAAGTTATGTGCATCAGGCCTAATTTTGTACCTAAATTTAGCTGCCGCTTTTTTACGTATGAGCTGTTTTATATTGTCAGTGAGCCACGGAGAGGGAGGATGTTTGATTTTCACCGGACGAATTGGCGCATGCTTATCATAAAGTTTAATTATTTGATTGGTGAAGAAATCGACTTTATCATCAACTGATTCATAGTGAGTAAGTTGAGTCCAGTCTACATCACTTGCATCTTTACGTAAGCTATCAATGTCCATGCCAGCAAAATTGCGCTGCATAAGTATTTTAGGCTTACTCTTAGGTGGACGGATTTTGTATGAAATAAAGAGAAGGTCGTGATAGGAGAACATGTCTGCTGGGTATTGCCCATGCACAGAAACATGTTCTCTTGAAGAGACCATGATAAGGTCAAGAAGTGAAGGATTAGAGTTTGGAAAATGATGAGTAGCGTTTGAAGGCAATATCGACAAGTTACAGGCAGTGGAAGTGGAAAGAAGAGAAGAAGAGCGCGCATCGTTCTTGAGTAAGCAAGTATTGAAATCACCCATTATGATTGTGTGACTGTAAGAGGGCATAAGATTGACCAATAAGGTTTCGAAACTCTGGAAGTAATCTATACGTAGGGAAGGACAATAATATACGCCGAGCAAGACCTTAGTGTGGTTTAGTATAACTTCGAGAAATAAGTGTTCGCCGGCGTTTGGTGGCGGTGGCTGTGCAGACATACTAACATTTGTATAGGAGATATTTGAGCGTAGATATATGGCAACACCACCACCGCCCCCAACCGCTCGATCATTTCTAATGAGTTGAAAACCGGGTAGGGAATATGAAGTAGAGGGGAGGCAAGGCTTAAGCCATGACTCAGAAACAAGGATAGCATGAATATTCTTACAGTCAAGATTGGCCAGCATATCAGGGAAATGTGCCGGTGTGCTTATGTGCGTTATGAATCGTATATCAAATATGTCAAAGGTTTTTAGTGTGTGCCATTTGTGGCAAAATAAATATTTCATTTCTTTTTTTTATATATATTATCGGCTGCCCCGTGCCTCAGAGAGCTCGTTAAGACGTCGGTCCAGGCTGTCATGAAGATCTTTGTAAGTCGTTATAGGGTGTCAGTACCTATGAATAAACTGGCAATAGTCTAAACCATGGAAAATAGCTAGCCCTTTGGGTTGCGGGGGTCCGACAGACAGTCGCTCCATGGAAAAGCTAATATTCAGTCAAATCTGGTTAGACTAGAAAGTGGACCCCAGCGCTAGGAGGATGAGATTGGTTCGGCGCAAATTTATCGCTGTCTCGAAAAGCACGTTGGACCGTCAGTCACGGCTGTCTTGAAGATCTTCGACAGTCGTTGTGAGGAGGTGGTTCGCTTGCATATATGTACGTATTAAGCACCTTGTCTGAGCCATGGAACACCCAATAACAGTAGAACAATGATGAATGTCTTTTCCACGATCCGTTATTTTTAAAAGATATTGGCCAATGCAGAAACGTCTTAAGAACGTATCGACTTTTAAAATCACTCATTGAAATATTTTTCTGACAGATCGTATTCAATACTTTGTCCAAGACTGAACCCTAAATAACGAAACGAATGTGAATTTTAATTCAGATATTTGGAAGACTCGTGAAAAATACACTATTGAGTATGCAATGTGAACGTCCATCCATCGTGAAGTATCGTATTGTTTAAAGAATTTTCAATAAACATCCCATAGCGAATTAACACTTGCGCAGGTAATAGAAATCGTAGCAGAGTAGCGACTCTGGAAGCCGTATGAACCTAAACATAATTCTCGCTTTGATCTAAGTTTAAATCATGACGAATTGAATAAATGGGTGATACTTATTTCTTATAACGAGGTACTCCACGAACCAAAGCGCCAAAGCACTTGCGCTAGTTTTAGAATCAGATACTCGTCTATTGACTGCATTAACGCATTGAAGACTGCACACTACGGTATACAAATAGGTTCAAAATCAACTCAGCACAAATAGTTGAGTGATGAACCCTACCTACTTATGATTTTGTGTCTGTGTATTATATCTATAAGTAGCATGTTTGTGGCAGCTTGTAATTGGCATATATTAACTTAAATGATGCAATAAAATGTGTTTAATAAGTTTGTTATTTTTTTTAAAGACAACTTCCCCACAAGGAATAAATCCTGTATCGCGAGGGACTTTACAGACATACAAACAACGGACACAATGAACACACCCAGACTCAAAACAACAAATTATGGATCACACAAAGTGTTGTCTCGTGTGGGAATCGAACACACAACACTTGGCGCAGTGTTAAACGGCGAGGCGGCCGCTTAAGCCACTACGCCAACCGTGCAGTCGAAAATTTTCTCAATTTCATTCAGTCAAAAGTGATCTCAGTCCTTTAACCTTTGCTAATCGAATCAGCTCTTCAGTATCTACATTCATTACTTTTTGTCACGTTTGTGTATCTCTCTGGATGACACGGACTTTCTATTTGACAATTCACATCCTCCTAAATAAAATACAAAGGAACATATATTCTAAGATTTGCATTTCTTGCTTGAAAATGATTATTGTTCCTTTGTCGTTTCTCGCAAATAAAATACGAGTTTTATAAAAAGTTTATTAGATGAATATAAACAGTTACTTCCTATATTCATAATAGAAGCTTTAAATTGTAGCGCTTCTAGTGTGTTATGACTTGGCGTACGTTACAGATCGGCAAAGTAAAGCAGTGCTAGCAGAGGTCACCGCTTGGATGGGTTACCGCTTCTTCTGGCACGTAAAGCCGTCGGTCTCGCTTCTTGTCTTAGCCGTCGGTCGCGAATAGTGAATTCATGCCGGAGACCTTCTTGTGGTCTATAAACTTTGAAGCCAGAGTTGGCCTAATTATAACACAATAAAGAAAAATATTACAATCTCTGAATTTGTGAAATTCAATTTTAGTTTCCAGTAAAGATCCCAATGAAATCGGGTAAAGCGCAATACACACTGAGCCCGCCGGGCCGCCGACACAACCCGGCGGCCTGTATGAAGAGAATCATGTCGGCAACATGCACCCGCGCGTGTTGCCCGCCGACATGTTGGCGGCTTGGGTACGCCTGCGCTCAGTTGCCCGGCACCGCTCGACCTATAGTGACGTGCTTGTATTTTTTTTTACGAAATGGAGTGGGACGACGAAAAATTTCTTACGTTAATTAATCTTAAATAATCTTAATCACTGACTGCCAAATAAATTTCTCATCTCAAGCCGCCGACATGCCGCCGACCAAATTTTCCGACTTGTATTAAGTGAAGCCGCCAACTAGACCGCTACAAAAAGTTGCCGACATATGTCGGCGGCCCGGCGGGCTCAATGTGTATTGCGCTTAACACTTGTCAAATCTTACTTGATTAGGTAGGTACTTGATAGCACAGATGGTAATTTTTAGGGTTCCGTACCTAAAAGGTAAAAACCGGCCAAGTGCGTGTCGGGCCACGCGCCATGTAGGGTTCCGTAGTTGCCCATAATGGCCATTATTGATAATAACTTCTGTTTCACATGGGACTAAAAACGGGCATCTTTAAGATTAAGCCAGCGCACAGTGGTTCCGTAGTAGGTCATACGGTACCAATCACGATGTTTGAATTACAAGACGATACCTCACTTAATTACTCACTATTTATCACACTATATGAGGGTACACAAATAATTTCATTTTGTTTTTTCCTAATTATAGTTTTGTGCATCTAAAGTGAACGCATTACAAGTCCGCTCGTTAGCGTAATTAGCACGTGATATTTAGTCTTTTTAGTGACGCTTATTTTTTAAAGAATTACTTGTTTGTGACCGGATGTTTTACAATGGATATTCAAGTTGAAGGTATGTAAAGTATATTTTAAGCATTTTCTTTCATTTTAATTCATGTGTTTTTTTTTAATTGGTGCTACGCCAATGAAATTAAAAGATTCTTTTTTTGTTTTACTTTATCTATGTTGAAGCTTTTAACTACTATCTGACCATAACCTACAAAAGTAGTTTTGTATAAAGACATTTAAAAAAAAATATTTTAAATTTAAAAGAAAATTGACTGCGATATGCTGCGATAGTAGGTGGTACCTAGGATCTACGCCAGGTGTTAAAGGTGTCTACGAGATATCATTACTCTAAAATCCACACTATACTATTTGCATTTTGTTTTAGGTACAACATTTAAGTGTTATTTAACAAGAATGCTTGTACTCGACACTTGGCTGTCTATTAAGAAGACTACTTCTTAAGCAGACAGATGTCGTCAAGTTTTGAAAAGTCTGGCTCATTTGCTGCCAGATATCGAAAATATTGATACAAAAAACTTGGAAATTAGAATTACTCTGCTTTGTTATCTATCGGTGAGCTCACGGAAAAGGCCACTGAATCGTGTAATAAATTAATTAAACGATTTAGGCGTGATAATACAAGAAAAATGTCTCGACTTGTCACGAACACCGATCTGATGCACAGACTTTTTCTTAATTCAGATCCATACATTTCTAGTTTACCTTTCCTTACCACGAAAGAAGAAGTCTGCTCTATCAGCTGACCTGTTAAATTTATTATCCTTTTAAATCTGTACCATTTTATGAGTAGCTTAGAAAACTTTAGATTGTAATTATTTGATTTACTTAGATTTGTTAAATATGCCTATAAAACTATTTAATTGTAATTATTTGATGAATATTTGTGTTTGTCATTAGTAAGAGACTAGTTAAGCGGTATTATTGTAATAGTAATTTATGCCAATTAAGTTTCAGAGTAGCTGTAATTCACCTTTCTCAATTATTTTATTTTATACAAGAAATAGCTGAATTTTATATTAAATGAATTATTATTATTCTGATATAATCTGTTTTATTTATACTAATCTTTACCTCAGTTAATAAGAAAATACTATAATAACATGTATAACTATGCATTTCAATAGCCATTCGTTGCGCGAAACCTCTATGACCGCCCTTCTTAGAACGCGGAACCACTGTGCAGCGCTCCCAATGTAAACTCACAGAAATAGGTATTTATAAGTAATCCGACGATTACTCGTAAACTAGTGATGTCTACTTAGCCGTGATAGTTTTCCTTTTAAATTCGTTATATGTACTACATTTGTGATTTTTTTCATCTCTTCCAAATTAATAGTTTAGCCGGCAGAGAGGGGGGACACTTGAGTCTAACAATTATTTTCACTTCAAAGCTTGATATTTGACAAACCAATCACTTGATCGAGAAATGATTTGAGCAAACTAATAATATTTTTTTAAAACCTATCCAATGATACCCCACACAATGGGGTACTCAACCAAAAAAAAATTCAACCCCACTATATATGTAGGGGAGATACCCTTAAAAAAATATTTTCCTAAATTTTATTCTACAGTTTTGTTGCAATATTGTATGTCTATATTCATGTCAAATATCAGCTTTCTAGCACCAGGCGTCTTTGAGCTAGGCTGCGGACGGACAGACGGACGGACATGACGAAACTATAAGGGTTCCTTGTGGACTACGGAACCCTAAAAACGGGACTCTATTACTAAGCCTTCGCTGTCTGTCTGTCCGTCTGTCTGTCTGTCACCAGGCTGTATCTCATAAGCCGTGATAGCTAGAAAGCTGCAATTGTCACAAATTATGTATTTCCGTTGCCGCTATAACAACAAATACTAAAAATTAAAAAAAATATATTAAGGGAGGGTCCCATACAATAAACGTGTTTTTTCGTATTTTTTGCTCAATATTACTAACTGTCACAGGTAGACGCTTTAATTTTTCACAGAATATGTAGTTGTATATTAGCTTTAAAAAAAATAATAAAAATACAGGGCGGGCCCATACAACAAACGTAATTTGTAAGCAATTTTTGTCTCGATCTTAATAAACAGATAGTAACTTAAAAAATATGTAAGTACATACCACAATCGTGATTATCTTTTATAGGTGATGGTACGGAACCCTTCGTGCGCGAGTCCGACTCGCACTTGGCCAATGTTTTATGTATAAGCGTTACATTGGGTAGGTACGTTATTGCTACCTGACACCTCTCCATTACCTCCATACTTATGACAATAATAGATTAATAATAATAATAATAATAATTTATTTATTTACCAAACAAATTACAGATAAAAACACAGATATGTAAGTACATGAATTCACAGCTTATGACAGTTGGGTAGTAGTGGGATTGTGTTGCTGAAATCTGTACAATATTATAAACCCTATCTCTTAAACTAGGTGTTCCTGTATCTTAAGAGACAGTGTTTGGCTATCAGTTTTACACTTATTAGATTTGTACAACAGGTTGGAAAACAATGTTGATCGGTCCATTACAATAAGATTTAATTTACTTACACTAAAATGTAAAATACAGAAAAATATTGAATCATATTATATGTATTTGTGTGTGTGTGTGTGTGTTTTTTATATTAAGTGATGTAGTTTAGAAGAGACTCTGTTTGTAAATAGTCTTGTTTTTGTAACCACTCCGTCACCATATTTTTGGCCTGATATACGTTAACACATTGACTGCTGGCCTAAGATTCGTAGACGGCCTTTTGCTATGCGGCCAGTACGCATGTCCTGCGTGTATCCGCACGCGCAGAGCGTGCCCAGCCTCTCGTGCTTAACGACACGCAACGCGCGTGCAGGTCGAGCGTGTGTCAGTGCTGACGCGACACGCGACATACGAGTTGCTATACAATAAAAACACACATGAGTGGTCGTCAGCACATGTGTGGTATGGGTATGATTCACGCGTCGCGTGTTTCGGCAGCACGCTTGTATATTTTTTCCCTAAACACGACTATTGTGGGCTAGCCGCATCGCAGGATCCGACACTTGGGACACACCATATACGTTTCCAGCAGCCAATGTGTTAAGATCCCTAATACCTAGCTGTTTATGGACATTTTTGTATAAGTGGGTACTTAGCGTATAGAACTGGTGCCTAGCAAATGTCGTATTGTGTGGGGTACCTGGCGGAATGTTTGTACGCTTTTTTGGATCTGCAGGGGGGAGGGTGCAATGCTTCCTAAGGATAGAATTCAGCACAAAGAGCTGACGGACCGTTAGTACTCCACATTCTGAGTATAGCTGCTTGGTTGGGTATTTTATAGGCTTCCTGGTCATTACTTTGAGTATGGCTCTTTGTGCTCGTTCTACTCGTACAAATTTGGTCTTATTTGCTCCTCCCCATACAGAAATGCAGTAACCTATAATTGATTTGCATAGAGCATTATATACCATATATAATGTATCACTATTAGCGGACTTTCTGAGTGCCTTAAATATGTGAATGAGTCGCATTACACGAGTGGTAAGTGCATCTAGTTGTTTGTCTCATTTTAGAGCATCGTCAATAAGTATGCCCAGGTATTTGATACTGTCAGTTCTACTGATTTTCGGACAAGAACAAGGTGCGGATTTGTCTAAGCATGAGTGAGCAGTTATAGTAAAGGAGGGGGGTGGCGATGTATTACGTCGGATAGTAAAGGGGATAAAATATGTTTTATTCAAATTTAGGGTCAGGAGGTTTGAGTTAAGCCAGTTCATTACTTTGGCAAGACATGTTTCTGTTTCTGTTTGAATTACATCCCAGGTAGGTCCATAAACGATTATTGCTGTGTCGTCGGCATAGGCATATAGCTTGGAGCTTAGAAAGTCCATCTTACAGAGGTCATTAACATAGATTTGGAAGAGAGTTGGACCAAGTATGCTTCCTTGTGGTAAACCATATGTTAAAAGCTCTTCGTCACTCAGGTTCATATCAATTTTAACACGTTGGGTGCGATTTGTTAACTAATCTTTGAAGATATCCAGAGCAATGCCTCGCACTCCTAGGCGTTCCATTTTTGTAAGAAGTTTGGGAACAGAAACTGTGTCAAATGCTTTGGAAAGATCCAAAAATATACCCATACATTTTATCCTATTATCTAGCTTTCGAGCTACTAGCTGTGTCAGTTCTAAGACGGCATCTTCAGTCGATATACCTGTCTGAAAGCCGTACTGATTGTCAGCTATTATGTTGTATTTCTCTAAAAAAGATCTTAACCGGTTGTTAAGAATCTTCTCCAAAAGTTTAGAGAGTGTGGGCAGAACAGATATGGGTCTATAGTTGTTGACACAGATTCTGTCCCCTCCCTTGTGAATTGGATGTATTATAATTGGATGGATTAACAAAGTAATTTAATTAAGATAACTTTTTAAATCAGACTTTGCCATCAGACCTGCGCTTCCATTGTCTATAGTAATGATCATTTCCACTCAACAGATTGAAAACATTAATCCGTTTTACAATAAATTTTGCATTAAAAGCTAGATTAATAAAAATGGCTGCAACAAGATATAATTTTGCTTGTCGGAACGGTGATAACGATTCTAAGGGCGCGCGCCCATATAGCGAAGTGCAGTGCAGCGTATTTTTCACTGTCAAACTATTATCGATATTGTTCTATATTGTTTAATGCCTTATATCAATTTACAAAACAATGTTTATAACGTGCGCGCACACAAAAGACAACAATTTACGTGATCATTCATGTGGACTATTTCCAAATAAAAACAATGTTGATAGTAGTGTGACAGCAAAATATACTCTCCGCTGCCCTTTGTGCGCCGGCCGTAAGTTACACGTTTAGGGAGTGGTTTTCAGCATTAGATCCAGAATCATATCTATCATATTTGTCCAGAATGGTAGAACAAACTGACTACCTAAGTAATGCTTGACGTACTTTTTGTCGTGATATTTTCATAGCAACTTTTTCTCTGGTATTTTTTCTCTGGAGGTTAGGTATATCTATAGGATATACCTTTTCAGCATACTGTATTCTCAAATACTTTAAAGATTTATGAATAACATACAACAAAAATAGATTTACTAATAAAGTTTTAAATGTCCATGGAGGTAGGTACAGATGTTTGGCACAAACCGCACGTGGTAAAGTCATTAATTTACTCACCCATTTTAAACGAACTTTGGGACAGCTAAGACACGAAAAACCCATATTAGAAACTATACGATTTCGCAACAATAAAGTCACTTGAGTCACAAACAAAAACATTCATGCGGAGCGGCACAAACAAATTTTCATAAGGAAAATGGGTCTAATATTTCGCAGACCATTTATACAATACGCCAGGTGAGAGAAATGACCGACTAGCGTTCTGTCTTTTACATTTTCCACTGTGGAAATTGGGTCAGGGAAACGAACTCCGTACTCAATAGGGTAACAACCCCCTATGCTTCGATATGGTAGCTACGCCTGTTTCGATAGGGTACTCCCTCGGTCTATTTATAAACCCACAAAGTCTCCGTTTGTTTCCTTATGGTATAAAGAAGGTGTTGTTGTGTGCCAGTATTAATTTGTTCTTTGTTGTTTCTCTATGTCTGAGTATATTACTGTGATGAAAATGAACGTTTATATTTTACGATGATAGTTTTGTTACATTATTTGTGATAATAATGGTTTGATTATTATGTACTTGAAGGTTGGGGATTTAGACGAAGAATGTATGCTATGTAAATATGTCGACTCCAGCCGAGCGCCGAAGCGCGAATGCGCGCGCGCTCTTCCATATTTACATCGCACAAATTTGTACTTAAATAATAGAACAATAGAGATGAATATGCTTTAGGCGGATAAAATATGTCACGTGGCGTCGCTTTGACTCTGCACCAGTGTGAGTTGACTCTTAAGGTCAGCGTGGTGGACTATGGCCTAACCTTTATCATAGTGAGAAGAGGTACGTGCTCATCAGTTGGACAGTTTATATCCAGGGCTGATATTTCTATTTACAGCCCATACTAATTTAGTAAATAAATTAAAATGTTAATTATCGCTTCTTATAGACAACATATAACTAAAAACAAGGCTAATAGTTTGCCAAAAAATCTTGATTCTCGATCATTTCTGTAAGCAGCAATCTTGCGTTTAAAAGTGATTATTATACTGAGTTGTTATTCTTTAAGCCTAGGGGGATCGTTAGTCATCTTGGTTGGTTTATCAGTGAATGAAACTAGAAGAAGAAATAATATAAAAATGTTTTCTTTTGTACAAGAATATTGTTATAATACCATCTTTATTATTGAGTCTTAATAGTGTATGTCTACTTATTTTTAGCTGCCCTAAAAATGGAACATATTCTCAATACTATTGTATTCGCTTTTATGTCTGTTACTTCGGCATCCGTTTATAATGAAATTAACGATTTGAAGCATTATTTTTATTGTCCTTACATTGCATGGAGATGGTCGTGGTCACGGGAAGTGTAACATATTTATAACGGTCGGTTGATGGCGACATTGCAGCATGTCTATAGTCGTGTCCAACACCATTTGCGTCCAACCATTGCTTATCCATCAACAAAAGAGTTGCTTGACATGGGTCAGGGATGAATGATACTATTGCTTGGTTACACTGAATGACTGCGTAAAAGCATAATATTATATAATTATGTACGTGCATAATTTCTGAATATATAGGGTGTTGATATGCATTTGCAAAATATTTTTAGGGGTGGATATATTTATATATTCTCAATGTTCTCAATTTAAACGTAAACGAAGCATTAAACATCCTTCATAGTTGGTTCACAACAAATAGCCTCAAACTTAATTCGAGTAAAACCAGCGTAATGCTCTTTAGATCCACCGCCAAAAATAAGGACGACCTGAAATGCATACTTGATGGTGAGCCAGTCAATGTTGTCAAGGTAACCAAGTTTCTTGGAGTTTACGTCGATGAATTACTAAGTTGGAAACATGAACTATCTAATGTTGAATCGGCCATAAGTTCAGCTTGCTATGTTTTGAGAAGTCTCCGTAGTGAGGTAAACTTGGCACACCTTAAAATGGTGTATTACGCTCTGGTAGAATCTATGCTGAGATACAGCATTCTTTTCTGGGGAGGTAGCTATAGTTACAATACGCAAAGAGCGTTCATTTTGCAAAAACGGGCAATTCGAACGATAGTCACAGTAAGACAAGAAGTGTCGTGTAAAAGTTATTTTCAAAAGCTTAAGATTCTTACAGTGCCAAGTTTGTACATTTTAGTGTTACTAACTTACTTTGCCAAGTATGCTCACGAGTACGAAACGGAAGGAGAGAGACTACAAAGAGAGGAAACCAGAAGAAAAGATTTTATGACCAAAAAAGTACCTCATCTTAACATAGTAAAACATAGCTCCATATATAGATCAATAATATTATTTAATAAACTGCCTGTAGTATTAAAAAGCATTCTATATAAAAGCTACTTTCCAGTTAAGTTAAAAGAGTTTCTTTTAGAAAGGTGTTTGTACTCTATTGATGCCCTATGACATTAGAAAAATAATTACTTGACATGTGCTTAATTATATGTTATGTTTGAAATATATTTTCATAGTATTGACGTAAGTAATCCTAATTTATATTATTGACATCATTTATTTGTTACTCGATCTTAATAAACAGGTAGAAACTTATAAACATACAACGAACGTGATTTTCTTTTATAGATGATGGTAAGGAACCCTTCGTGCGCGAGTCCGACTCGCACTTGCCCAATTTTATTGTATTTGTGCTGCATAAAATAATTTTAATTTAATTTTAGTTTTAAGTACTTATACCTAATTGTTTTATTTCATAATTAATTTAATACTGTAAAATGCTATCCTAAAAGTATATGTATAAAATAATGTTATATTTGAACTATTTTCAGTTTCAAAGTCTATGGGTCTGCTTAAATATTATTGTGGTAAAAACGATAATTTCTTTTTTGTTTCACGTATTTATACATACATAAAATTAAAAATTAATGGACTATTAATAATACAGGTACCTATGTATATTTCACTCAAATCATTTTTACATAACGCGCCTAAACAAGTATATCTTCAAAAAAGTTGACAGAGTAAAACGATGCCAAATGATAATTGGACCATGCAATTATACTATGATGTTAAAGAAATTATTTTTTCTAAAAATGTCCCGTCCGCCATCTTGGATTGCCAAATAGATGTCATTTTCGTCTTTAGAATCCATGAAAACCCCGAAAATGATACCCATATTAATTTTATTAAAAATGTCACGTCCGCCATCTTGGATTCCCAAATAGATGTCATTTTCGTGATCAGAATGCATGAAAACCCCGAAAATTATACGCATATTTTCTTTTTTAAATGTCTCGTCTCCTATTCCCAAATAGATATCATTTTCGTGATCAGAATCCATGAAAACCCCGGAAATGATATAATATTATCTTTATTAAAAATGTCCCGTCCGCCATCTTGTGAATGTAGAAACTAAAATCTTCTCCCGTGAGAATTTCGTGTCACACATGCGCGCGCATCGTAAAATTTAACTCTCATTTTTTCATAACGCGCCTAAAGAAGTATAACTTCAAAAATACAAAATCTCTTAGGCAGAATAGGACAAACCTTGAACAAAAAGGTTTATAGGTACATGCATTATTAACCTCTTTTCAGTTTGAAAGTCTGTCGGTCCATAATCGTATACTAAAAAAATATTTTGTATACGTATACGATGTTATGCATGTGTGTGTGCGAAATCTAAGGTAGTAGTGGTATCATTTATTTTCATTAAAATCATATATTTCTAATGCATATTAAATAAAAATATTAGCATTCTGCACACCTTCTACATGTAAGCAATAAGTGTGCCAAATTTCATAATCCTCCGTTCGCGCATTTCTCGTAAAAAGGGATCACAAAATTTCGCTTCACGTATTAATATAACAATACCATCTAGTCCCAAACTAAGCAGAGCTTGTATTATGGGTACTAGACAATGGATAAACATACATTATACTATATGTATGTTTATCCATTTTTTGTAAATACATACATATGTTCCACATTGTTTTGTGTTGTGCAAGTTAAGATTTGGAAGTAAGTTTACATTTCCCGTATCATACGAATTTATATGTATAAAATTATTGCATTACTGGTTGACAAACAACGCACAATCGAAACCATTGGGCACAAGAAACTGCAATTTGGAATATACATATTTCTAGGGGACCTTGCGTAGAGGTGCACTAAGAAGGGATTTCCTGAAAATCCCGTGGGATCTGGCAGGAACGGCTAAATAAAAATGAAAAGTGCTGACGTAGTTCCGGAAATTCTCTAGTCTCTATATAAATATCATTGCAAAGGTTGTTTAAATTTATTTGTTTCAAAGGTATGAAATATTCAGAATTAAAATTTTTTAAGCAAACCTTCTTATATAATTATATTTTGTGACTTATCCTAGGGCAGAGCGCTGATGTCTGTAATACAGATGTTTTCCATCTAGTTCAGACACAGATGTACAACATTGTAAAACTAAGTTGGTTACTGTTAATATATGTGACCGTTTGTATAATATTTTTGGTATCAATAAATTGTTATTTATTTATTTATTTAAAGGTTGCAAATCTCTCGAGTGTTTGTCAAAATTTATAGCTTAACATAAACGGGAATATAGAACCTATTACTCAATCTCACAATCTCAGTACCGCTTGCTCACTTTCTCTCACTAATACGAAACATTTAACCTGACTATAGGCTGTAATCTGATTACGTTGATTATCAATCAGATCGATACAGTCTCGAATTGAACACGGAAATTGTCTATAGTTCCGCGTATATTGAACAATCAGCTAGGATATTGTAATAATCACTACCAGATAGGAGTATCGTAAATGGTTACTTGTATATGCAGGTAGTCTGAAGGTTAATCGTCTTGATTAACTGCAGTAGATAGTACAAGGTTTATTAATATTGGTATTCGATTATATCCAGATTCCTCTCATCATCTTTGTTTATAAATGCCCTGTCTATCTTCGGCACGGGCCTCTTTCTCACTATGATAAGGGTAAGCTCATTGACCACAACCTCGTTTATAACCTGTCCTACTACTGGGCACTGGTCTCTCTATTACTACGAAAAGGGATCGGCCATAGACTATCAGGATGGCCAAGTGTGTGTTGGCAGGTTTCACATTTCGTGCGGAAATATATTGGAGAACTCACCGACATTCAGGTTGCCTCACAATATTTCCATCCCTAGCTAGCGAAACTTACCAGTTCAGCTCTCTTTCACTATTAAGACAACACAACATGCGATTAGCCAAAGTGTTATACGGAGCGTTTCTTATATAAAGCCGCACACGGAAAGGTCAAGCATAGTTCCTTCAGTTTTAAACGAACTTTGGGATAGCAAACAACGCAAGTGACGTGAATGGACGCCTGACCTACGCTTCAGTAACTAAGAGGTTTATGCGGAAACTTTTAATGTATGCTGCATGTTCTTTTCATTTAGAAGTAAAATAAGAAATGGAGAATGGGTTCTCATAGAATTAAGCAGCTAACTTTTGATTACGTTTTACTGTAAATTTTTGTTTTAATTAAAGACCCTGATGTCCCGCATTATGCTGACCCTGATCGTATTTTTGCCGTAATATACTGTATGCATGTATTGTTTTAACACATTGTGTATAAAACTAACAGCCCAAATTACTCGACTGCATAGTTGGCATAGTGGTTTAAGCGGCCGCCTCACCGCTTGACACTGTGCCGAGTGTTGTGAGTTCGATTCCCACACGAGACAACACTTTGCGTGATTCATAAATTTGTTGTTTCGAGACTGGGTGTTCATTGTGTCCGTTAGTTGTATGTTTGTAGAGTCCCCCGCGACACAGGATTTATTCCTCATGCGGGAGTTGTCTTTATTAAAAAAAAAAAAAAAACAAAAAAAAAACTTGAATACGAAGGTGAAAAAAAATTGTTTTAACTTCGTAGCAAAGCAAATGTTTAAGTAAGTCTCTTCGTTTTGGCCAAAGATAGTTCTTCCATATCGTAACCAATCATGATCATTGGTTTTTAGAGTAATTGCGAACGCCTTTTTTTTACATAATTTCAGGCAACATTATGAGTTTTTTCCACTGAGAAAAACGTTTTTTTAAAGTGGAAACAGTTAATATTTATAATATGGAGAGAAATTTTTAAGTGTTTCTTTATAAGGGTATTGTTATCGTTTAAAATGAACTAGTCGTAAAAGTATTCATGAATCGTTCGCGTTCTTGGACTACAAGTGAATTTCATAGCCACTTTGCTATAAAATAGCACGGTCAAGTCGCGTCTATAATATTTTTACGTAAAATATCTATTGTGTCGTGAACGCAAAATTTCACTGTCCGTTGTATCCTCTTACATATATTAAAAATATATCCGTTCTTAGGTAACTTTAGGTATGTCTACTTGGGCTATATAAGGGCCAAAAGTTCTCGAAAATAAAATAAAAACAGAACGCGCATTACGAGCTACGATATCTACCGCAGACAGACGCACAGATACACAGACCTATCAAATTTGCAACGTACCTCTTTACCTCGCAGCAGAGGTTAAAACTAGTCACTACTATGTAGATAGAGACTAACAATATTTCAACGCTTATTGAATGATTCCGCAAAATAATAACATTCATAAGAAACTATCATTACTTAGTATAAATCAAAGTCTGTCTTCTGTCTGTCTGTCCCTGACTTATGCTTAAAACTTTAAATCTACGCAACGGTGTTTAATAGATAGAATGATTCAAGAGAAAGGTTGTCTAGAATTACCGTAGCCAGGCAGGAAGGTGTATCAGAAGTGCGCAGTGGAAGGTGTAATACATCTACCTGACCACGATAGACAATATATCCAGACAGAATGCACTGCGTTGCACAGTGAGTAAAGTATTGAGTAGGTACATGAAAATTTTACCTTATATATCCTGGTTATGTTCTTGAAGTGGACCTATAGGATTAACTCATAATTTTGGCCAAAATTACAAGAGAATCAATAGATACCAGTGTACAATTCGGCGAAGTCCTTCTCCAGACCACGATGCACGTTTGCGGTTCACAAAACTTTTCACAAATGTTCAATATGTCATCAATTTACAACAAACTTTGCCGGAAGTCAAAAGCGGCAATTACGTATTTGCAAGTTAATTCAATTCGCGTTAATTCAAAGGGCGATCAATTTATTAATTAGGTACAAGGCACGCGAGAGTCCAAACGGCGTGTTAATTTTTCAAGGCGCCAACGGAAGTGACAGTTCAGTGTGACCATTGTCAGAAATTTTCAATAGACTAAACAAAATGTTACTCAATCGATCTAATCGATTTGACTTATAATAAAAACTAATTCTATTTCAAACATCCATCCGCCCCGGACCGGCCTACCGGTCCGCTAATCGGTTGGTAGACGTGACAATGTTGCAACCGCTCTCCTCAGAATCGAACCGTCCACCAAGACCTCAGCAAATCGGGGAACTCCATCAGCCCCAGTTACCAAACGAAGGATGCGCCCCCTGCGCCATCTGAGTGGCGGAAGGTTAGCCTCCTTTATCAAAACGAGGTCACCAATCTTGGGTGGATCGGTCTTGTCGGTCCACTTAACGCGTTGCTGGAGTATGTGCAAATATTCCAAGTTTCAGCGTTTCCAAAAGCTCTGAGTAATCTGGCGTACCAATTCAAAACGCGAGAGACGACCAGGTCTCGTGTCAATATAGGGGTACTCAGGCAAGGCGACAAGTGGGCGACCAATCAAAAAATGGCCCGGCGTAAGGGCCTCCAAATCATTCGGATCTGAGGAGATCGGGCACAATGGCCGAGAGTTCCAAACGGCCTCAATCTTACAAAACACAGTTGCGAGTTCCTCAAATGTAAGGACAGACTCACCGATTGTCCTGCGCAAGTGTGTTTTGGCCGATTTTACGGCGGCCTCAAATATACCACCCCAGTGTGGACAATTTGGTGGGGAAAACAACCAATTTATCCCACGTCGGGCAAGCCTATCACCTATATCAGTCTTGTTGGTTTCAAGGAAATTAACAACATCATTCAAATAATTATAGGTGCCCTTGAAGTTAGTGCCGCAGTCAGAACGGATCAAGGAAGGCAGCCCTCTGCGGGATACAAATCTGTCAAATGTGGCTACAAACGCCTCGGTCGTAAGCGAGGAGACCAGTTCTAAGTGTACGGCCTTTGTGGAGAGACAAACATAAACGCACAAGTAGGCCTTGACAGTCTTGCTGTTTCGAAGTGTCGACGTTTTTACCAAAAAGGGACCAGCGAAGTCTGTGCCAACACCGTCAAACGTCCTGCTTTCAGTTACGCGATCTGCCGGTAAGTCCCCCATCAAGGGCTGCATGGTAGAAGCCTTGAGCTTATAGCAAGGGATGTAGCGAAAGACTACACTCCGAATAATTCTTCGGGCAGACAAGATCCAAAATTCGCGTTGCAAAATGGCCAAGAGCGCATTACAACCAGCATGCGAATTTTTAAGGTGACGGTCAGTTACCAACAAGCGTACCAAATGACCGTCCTTAGGTAACAAAAGGGGGTGACGTGCTCCGTAAGGGAGGTTGGCGTTCTTGAGACGCCCTCCAACGCGCAAGAGACCCGTATCGTCCAAAAAGGCGTTCAATTTAGATATTGCTCCGGACAATTTCGACTTCCCTGACTATATATAGCAATCTCCTTCTCAAAATGCGCCAATTGCACAGAACGAACCCAAAAGGTGAGGGACTCCTGTCGTTCCTGTGGTGAGAGAAACGGTGTCAGACGTTTCTGTTGTGGGTGCCTAAAATTAAAAACAAAACGCTTTATCCAAGCCGTAACACCCAACAACTTGTTGAGGGAGCTGTAACGATTCAACAGGAAATCGGGGTCGAAGGCGCATTCTACCTTCTCAAGAGCGAGTGTTCGCAGACCCGGCAAATAAGAAGTATTCAAGACTGGCGTTCGAGGCCAATCAATTTCTGGTCGACTCAACCATTCCGGACCCCACCACAGCGAATGACCTATCAAACTAAGCGTCAAGCATCCGCGCGAGGCACAATCAGCGGGGTTGAGCTCACCTGGCACGTGTCTCCAAACAAGTTTGACTTCGGATTTCTGGATTTGGGAAACGCGATTAGCGACAAATACCTCCAAGGTGTGGACAGAAGCCTTCAACCAACAAAGAACAATTTGGCTGTCTGTCCAGGCGTAGGTCCCATCAATACAAATGCTTTTACCCAAAGTGTTAGACACGTGGTTCAATAAGCGTACAAATAGGGCTGCTCCCGAGAGCTCCAAGTTCGAAATGGTCAAAGATGTCCAAAGGGGTGCAACCTTGCTCTTCGCTATGATCAGGGAAACCCTCACCTGACCCGAGGCACCAACTGTGCGCAAGTACACCACGGCCGCGTGACCACGTTCCGAGGCATCACAAAACCCGTGAAGGGTGGCCTTGTACTTCCCGGGAGGAAGGATGGGACGAGGCAAGGAGATCTCGTTGACGGCAGGAAGTGAGGATACAAAAGAGGTCCATTCCTCAACAAGAGTGCCGTGTAGAGGTTCGTCCCAGGTCAATCCTGCTGTCCAAAGCTTCTGCAAGAAGCATTTTGCCCAAAATATGATAGGACAAATCCAACCGTTCGGATCAAAGGTTCTGGCGACAGTAGACAATACGAGACGTTTAGTCCAAGAACAAGGCAATTTCAAGTCTACGTTATACGTAAAGATGTCTTGGACTGGTCTGTACTGAACGCCGAGAACAGCCATCATGGCGGGGTTGTCAACAATCTCAAATAGATGTGGATCTTGCTGATGATCCTCTGGCAAGCTTTCCAAAAGCACTGGTGAGTTGGAAATCCATTTGCGCAACTCATAACCAGCGGAGGCCAAAATACCTATCAATTCGTCCCGCAGGAGGATCGCCTCGTCCGCTGTGGATGCGCCCGAGCAAATGTCATCGACGTAAATATCGTCCTTCAAGATGGCGGAGGCTCGTGGCAAACGTAAGCCTTCTCGGTCTGCGAGCTCCCAAAGAGAACGTATTGCCAAGTAGGGGCTTGATCTTAACCCGTACGTATTCGTATTGAGCTCGTAGACGACCATGGGATCGCGAGGAGACTCTCTTCAAAGGATCAGCTGGAAGCGACGGTCATCAGGGTGGATAATCGTCTGCCTAAACATCATTTTTATATCGGCCACAAAGACAACCTGATGTCGTCGGAAGCTGGTGATGACGTCACAAAGGTCCTTGACCAACTTGGGACCAGAATGCAAGCACTGGTTAAAGGATATGCCTGTTGAGGTCTGCGCAGAACCATCAAACACTGTGCGCAGCTTGCCAGTTGATGGCTTCAATACCGCGTGATGTGGGAGAAAATAGTGCTCCACCGAACGCCAATCCAAATTTGACACGGACATGTGTCCCAATTGTTCATATTCTCTCATGAACTCAATGTACTTCTGTCTGAGCTCCGGATCACGACCCATGCGGCGCTCCATAGCCAACAATCTCTTTTCGGCTAAAGGTCGTGACTCACCAAGCGGAGGCCGAACACACAGGGTAGCCTCGTAATAATCCGACCAGAACGGAGTCGACCAGTGTTGTTCTGGAAGAACAGCTCGCACTCCTCATGTTCTGGATTCAAACGGGCAAACTTGAGGGGGCTCCTCTACCTCCCAAAACCTCTGAACTGCATCAGAGAGAGCAGAGCCTACAGCCAACAAATTATCAAGTTCGGGTGGAGGGGGGTCCCTAGGTACAGGTCCCATCAAAACAAATCCAAATATGGTCGGGATGGCAGTCAAACCATTTGGCATCAAGACCCTTTTCCCACCAATCAAAATTCCACCGAGGACATCAGAGCCAATCAACAAGTCGATTTGTCCCGGTGTGTCAAATTTGGGGTCTGCCAGTTCCAATCCCGATGTCAAATTCACCACAGCAGCAGGTAGCTGCTTCTGTGGGTGCATACCCAAAATATTCTTCAACACAATAGCCGAGGTTTTAATCCTCGGGTGTGAAGATTCAACAGGGCCAAACAAAACCTTAACTTGTCCTTCAACATTAGAGGCTACGTCACCTATGCCCCGTATACAATTTGGAAATAAACCCATATTTAATTTAACCTGCCCTACCAAATAAGTGGAAACAATGCAACCTTGTGAACCTGTGTCCAATATAGCACGGACAACAACAGAGGTCCCCGTGGGTCCCCAGACCCTAACAGCAACCGTTGGTAGGATAACGGTCTCAATGGGGGAGGTTGGCGTTATAGGGCAGGGGTCAATGACCTATTGTTGCCTGGGCGGCGACCGTTGGCCAGGACCAGGCAAGTCAAAACGAGGGTGCGGCTTGAAGTCCTCAAAAGCGCGATGACTCGATCCGCACGCCATCTGTGGGGGGTCATAGTGACGCACCCGCCCAAAACGAGGTGGGCGCGAGTCAAGGCGGGGACGCTCCGCCAAAGGAGGGGAATACCTGGGGCAGCAGTCATGGTGCTGGTGATGTTGCGCGGTCGCACATTCAGGTGCGCGAGAGAGAGGAGGCGTGCGCACGCTACGGTTCTCCAAGCGGGGTGAGCGGCGATCAATTAAGCGAGGCGACTCTCGGCTGCGTGCCGGTGAGCCTCGGCTGCCACCTTCAAAACACCCGCCCGTGCGCGGCGTCGGCTGGTTGGACAAGTGGCCAACGTCTCTGGCATTCATGCAGAGAATGTCCAAATGCTGTCCTCCACAGTGAGGACAGGGGCGAGAGTTTGGGCAGTCTCGCTGGTAGTGGGACCCCAAACAAGAGAAGCAAAGGCGGCGGGCATTCGCGATGCGCCTACGAGAGGCGACATGCAGGTCCGAAAATGCCCTACAACTGGCCGTTCTGTGCTCCGTGACCTTGCAGTAGGAGCACTCCTCTGGGCTCTGCGTGACTGCAAAGCGAGGAGGGCGCCGGTCAACATTGGCTTGGGTGTGAACGCGAGCCTGCTCCTTGACCTTGGGCGGCTGCGTCTTAGCCGGCGTGTCACCACCGGAGTTGTCCAGGACCCGGCACTCATCCTCCAGGAACCTCTCCAGGTCAGCAAAGGGGGGCAGATGGGTCGCGCTATCCCCACCAAAGCGCTGTTCAAAACGCGACCTCAGGTCGGCAGGCAGCTTTATAAGGACAATGTGCACCAATAGATAGGACCATTGGTCCACGGGCAGGTCAAGGCACTTAAGTGCGTTGATGGCCACCAAGAGCGGGTTCAAAAGTTGGGTGCGCAACCCAGAGACCCGGGTGAGCGTCGGCAAACCCAAAATCTGCTCGATGTGCGTGTCGGCGAGGCCACGCTTATTATGGTACCTACGGGTGATTAGGTCCCGAGCCGTCTGGTACGCCTCGTCAGACACGGGCAGATGCTGGATGAGGCCCTTAGCCTCCCCATCCAGAACCGACATTAAATATGCCAATTTTTGTGCTGGCCGAAGGTCAGCCCTATCATTGACCAGGCTGTCGAACAAATTAATGAAGCCCAGGTAGCTTCCTAGGCAGCCATTAAAATGGGGGAGGTCCAAAGTAGGGAGCCTACTCATCAGCCCCGGTGCTGACCTAGGAAGCTCCTGCTTCAGGCCGGGTTGCCCTTCCCTATCGGCAACTAGTTGTCTCGCAGTATTGGAGACAGCATCATACAGGTCTAAGACCTGGGCATAGTCTTCACTGACCTTATTTCGCTGGTCAGCAGTGAAATCAGTGACTGACACTTCAAGACAGCAAGCGCTGAAAGTGCGGAACTGCTGTTCCACACTTGCCAGGCGATTATCGATCCGCTCGTACCTTTGAAGTAAGGCCTGCTGGCGATCAGGCCGGTTCACTAAAGCACTGGCCGAGGCAAACCAGCGCAAATCTGATGCAATAGCACCAGCAGCCGCACGCAAGTCCTTGATAGCTGACATAATCAAACTTCAAAAGAGCCCGGACAAGCGTTAAATAAAATTAACAATCAAAACTTAATTTTTCTTAATTCTTTGAAACCAACAAAGTATTAGCCTGTTTACTGCAAGTGCAGGCAAGTGACAGGTATTTACTGCCCAGCAAAATTAAAAGTTTCAGTAAATTGAAACAAACACAAAAGTTATCAAAAGTTATAACTTATAACAAATTAATAAAGTTGAAACTTCAACTTAATTAATTATTTGCAACAGACAGACTAACTGTGTTATTTATGATATATATGTACAACTGTAAGTACACACAGAATATGTGTTACCTAACAATATTATCCGTATATTACAACAAAACAAGGGTTTATCAAGTTGATTTATCAATGTGACCCGCCCATCCATGCAAGGTAAATT
This sequence comes from Euclidia mi, assembly GCA_944739405.2. NCBI lineage: Eukaryota > Metazoa > Arthropoda > Insecta > Lepidoptera > Erebidae > Euclidia > Euclidia mi. Next base: position 50,130,648 of record OX123196.2, read on the forward strand.
TGATTATTACAATGTTTATCAATATATGCAATAAACTAAATTTACTAAATTTATTGATACATACAGCTGTTATGTATCCAAACAAACTGACTTATTAATGCAACAACAAATTTAAGTTAGATTTTTCAACAATACAAATCAACAATTACTGATTGAGGTTATGTGACAATGTGTTTCAAATTATCTAGGTCAACTTATTCAATTAAATATTATGTATTTTAGACAATAACTGACCTGACAAACACTACAATACTGTCTACAAGGTGATAAGATACAAGCTCATACCAATCTGAGTTTATACTCAGTAATGCAACAGCGGCTAAATTTCAACTACAGTTCTGCATCAAAATTTATGTCTAGAATTACCGTAGCCAGGCAGGAAGGTGTATCAGAAGTGCGCAGTGGAAGGTGTAATACATCTACCTGACCACGATAGACAATATATCCAGACACAATGCACTGCGTTGCACAGTCAGTAAAGTATTGAGTAGGTACATGAAAATTGTACCTTATATATCCTGGTGATGTTCTTGAAGTGGACCTATAGGATTAACTCATAATTTTGGCCAAAATAACAAGAGAATCAATACATACCAGTGTACAATTCGGCGAAGTCCTTCTCCAGACCACGATGCACGTTTGCTGTTTACAAAACTTTTCACAAATGTTCAATATGTCATCAATTTACAACAAACTTTGCCGGAAGTCAAAAGCGGCAATTACGTATTTGCAAGTTAATTCAATTCGCGTTAATTCAAAGGGCGATCAATTTATTAATTAGGTACAAGGCATGCGAGAGTCCAAACGGCGTGTTAATTTTTCAAGGCGCCAACGGAAGTGACAGTTCAGTGTGACCATTGTCAGAAATTTTCAATAGACTAAACAAAATGTTACTCAATCGATCTAATTAATCGATTTGACTTATAATAAAAACTAATTCTATTTCAAACAAAGGTTTATATGCAAGTACAATACATAAATGGCGGTACGAAGTTCGCCGGCTCAGCTAAACATAATATTTCCGATAGGTAGGTACGTAAACTATGTTCATAGATAAATTAATTTGACATACTATGAGGTAAGTAGTCTTAGTTAGAGTTGGCAACAGGTCAAATGTCACAATGTGCGGTTAGCCCAAAATCAATGTTTTGTTATAATAGCTATATTTTTTAAGTTTTGGCAAGCGATTCCGGAAGGTTGATATGCACCCTTTAGGCTCGGCTTTAGCATTATTGTTATTAAGAATTGTCTTCCACCGATGGAACTGTCCTTATGTCAGGTCGCGCTAAATTAAAGCTACAGGTAAACAACAGGCTATTTAAATAAATTGCAATTGTCTTACTGCTTTTACACAGATAAGTTCAGGAAGGAACTATGATCTATATTTAGCTTAGATTAGATTAAGTGTATTTATTTGCCATTCTAAATTACAGTTCTTATACATGCAGATTCCAAAGTGAGTACAGATTTTCCATTTAAAGCGGTGGTACATGAACAGTTTCATCACTTATCCTAAAACTCCTCACACTAGGCATAGCCTGTCCTGCCAGGAGCCTTATTATACAAGTTACTAATTTATTTATGTTGGCAGTATACTTATATCTTACACTCAAATCATTATACACTTGCAATGAATACAAACGGGAAAAAAATATGAGTTAGATCAAATTATACGATGCAAAATATACTGAAATTGATTTCAAGTAGATCAATTACCAGCTATATTTCAACCTGTAAACATTACAGTATGTTACTTTAATTTTTTTTATGTATCATTCATTATATTATGTCCATGTTATCAAATAATAGTTCATTTATAATAATTAACTAAGCTTCGTATGTTGTTAGCAGTGACAAATTATAATTATGTTTCTAATACTATATAGAGTATAGGTTACATGTAGGAACGTGGTTGCAACAGAAATATACTTGAATTAATCCTTAGCGAGTTAATTACCAATTACAAAACAACCACAAAACACTTCAATTGGTTATTATTTAAATGTTTTCTGTATCACTATAATTATGACTGTGTGCGCCGCAGCTCAGGTATAACTTTCCCAGCTTCGTATGTTTTCAGCTGTGACTAATTATATGTTTTATAATTAATTATTAAATTGAACCTAAGTTAATTACCAATTACAATACAACCAATAAATACATCAATATGTTATTTTTTAAATGTTTTCTGTTTCACTATATGTCCATGTTAGCAACAGTTTAGTAATAATTTTCTTAACTTCGTGTGTTGATAGCTGTGACAAATTATATGTTTTGTTAATTCTATTGTAGAGCAGAGGCTTCATGTAAGCAGAATCGCTTGGCAAACGTGGTTTTAACCATATAGAGGGGTAGTCTGTAAACGCGTTTCCTGACCATGTCTTCACGGAGACCCGATTTAATGACCTCGGTATGGGTCAAAAGTACCATTCTCAAAATGTATAATCTTCTCACGCTCAGTGTTTGAGTCGCACCATGGAGAAGAGTGGTTGGATATCGGAATGGCTTTTTATTCATCGTCTTCAGCACAGAACGCTGGGCTCTTTCCAGGCCTATAAGGTGAGATATAGCAGTGCCTCCCCAGGCTGTAATGCAATACGATAAAACTGATTGGCAAATAGAAATGTAGACGGTTCTTAGCAAGCACCTCGAGGCCACGTCCCGAAGTGTTTTAAAGATGTGTATGAGTTTCCTTACTCTCGCTGACGTTGCCACGATGTGCTCGCCAAAAGTAAGTTTTTCATCCAATGCGATGGCAAGATATTTCACAGTCTTTGCTTGCTTTATTCGAATGCAATCAGGGCCCGGGGGTAAAGTGTTCCCCCGTCTGTTACAAGAGTGTGCAATAATTTCCAGCCCCACCGGCGGCCTCGACGATGCTGTTTTGTGAAAACTTACCGTGTTGGTCTTGTCAGCATTAAGCGATAATAAGTTTGTGTTTAGCCAATCAACAACTCGGTCAAAGCCAGCCTGAGCAGACTCTAATAGCAAATCCCATGATTTCTCACTGAAGATAATGACTGTATCATCTGCATAGTTGATAATTTCCGCGTTACCTAAATGTGGTATTGATGATAAATCGTTAATATAGATTAGAAAGAGTGTAGGGCCCAAAATACTGCCCTGAGGTATGCCGTAAGGCACTTTCTGAGGTTCACTGATGTAAAAATTCACCTTTGAACACTGTTTGCGATTTGAGAGATAGCTTTTGAATAGATCTATTATAGACTAAGTCCTCTGATTCCAAAGTTCTCCAACTTTCTCAATAAGATAGGAATAGACACAGTATCAAAGGCCCTAGCAAGGCCCATGCATGCACGCCCTTCGTCGAGATGCTGGGATATAGAATTTGCCTGTTCAGTTGATCTTTGCTTTCGAAAACCAAATTGTGGAGGTGAAAGTAAATTGTGAGATTCTAGAAAAAGTACCAGTTGCTTGTTTATTACTCTTTCAATTTTTTTTGAAAAAACTGAAAGCAGAGCAATAGGCCTGTAGTTGTTAGGGTTGTCGGTTACACTCCCTTTATGAAGAGGAGTCACTAGTGCTGTTTGCCAGGTATCAGGAAATTTGCCTGTGCATAGGCTAAGTTTAAATATGAAAGTGAGTGGTTCAATAATGTAGTTTTTGATACGTTTAACGAGACACTTCGTAATTCCATCCAGTCCGGGAGCGCTGTTATTATTGAGCTGGCGTATAAGTAGTAGTATTCGGTTCATGTTTAATGACATATGGCTGATTATGTTCACGACTGTATTTGTTAACAGTAGCTCGATATTCTACCTAATTATTGCTTTTACACATATGCAAAATGTGGTCATCCTTTCCAAATTGATTTTCAAGTCAAAATTATCGCTACGATTGCCCATTTCAAAAGCAATAAGTAAAGATCCTTATATTAAAATATATGAGGTACAGTCGAACAACTTCCCGCTAGACCACCATAAGGGTGGGAACCGCTCAGCAAGACATCGTCGCTTCCAGTGCTACTTTACACGCACATTGACACTCGTATACAAAACCAGTTTCTAGAGTGCCTCCACTCTATGAACGAGCCGAGGGATTCTTTTTTAAACTGGTCCAGCGCCGACTTGTTTGATTGTACCTACGTTACATTCTCTGTGATATAGCTTTGTAAGCTAAGGTACTATGGAGAAGGTCGGTACTTTATTATTGGACTTTAGTATAAAATCACATTAATTTTGTCATGTGGCATCTATATATTAAAAGAATTTGTGTTTTATAATACGAGTCGGCCAGCCCGTTCTACCCAACCGATTCGCATGTTTTTTTTTAAATGAAAGCTCTCGCTGCATATATTTGTCATCAAGCATTAGAAATTACCTAACTTGCACATTCATCAAGTTATATGCAAAAACAGTTTTCTCCCATACATTTTTTTACCGTTTTCGTAGCCGTAGTCAATGACTTTCTGCTTCTATATATCTGGTGCTCATTGAGGTAGGCGTTACGTTATAGGCCTATAACACGCGCTGAAAAAAGTTCTTTCATTTGATGGTATGCTCATTTAAATTGGGTAAGTTTGAAGGAAGACAGATGTGGACACTGAACTTATTTTCAATATTTTCCTATAAATTTTCTTAAGATTCCATTGCTTTCTCTCTACATGGACGGTTCTAAATTCAAAAATATTTTTATGGCATGTAATAAGTTCCTTGCGGTAACTGCCAGGAAAAACCGTTATCCCTCTTTAAGGTGACCTTGCCTTACTTTCATACGGGTGTGAGTATAGGGTGTGTACAATTTTGGTAAAATTATCACTATAGTGAATTATATGGCAGGTAATATCCGCGAATGTTACCAGTTAACCCTTAATGTTCGGTGAACTTATCTAGAAAGAAAGAAAGAAAATATATCTTTATTGCAAGCACGCTGTACAGTACTCCTTAATTTTACTTATTCTAAATAACAAAAATAAAAACCACACAAAAAAAGAAAATTGTGGCGAAGTCAATATACACTATCTACTATAACTCAAAAGACTAAGACGCTAATTGGCAGCTTTTTGCCATAATGACACTTGGCATGTCTTGTCAACTGTCATAAACGGAGTTGAGTTAGCTGACAATGTCCTGACACTTCTGACATTTAAGTGATACGTGTCACCACGTGACTCGCCACGTGTTACTACACCAGAGATTGAGCAATTTAAACATAAAATGATTACTTTTGTAAATACAATAATTAAACAATAATCTCTGATGTTGAGGAATTTTCCACCTTTTTTTGTATCGCGATGAAATCCAGTTACGGACTGTCACTCAAAGGGACCCCTCCGCCAACTCTGTACCGAGTTTGGGGCAGGTGGAGGGGGTGTGTGGCTCGGCTCTCCCCCCTAGATGTTCGGGGGGGCATATCCACTAAAACACCGCGGTGTTCCTCTATCATGACGAGATCGCGGTAACGACGTCAGTATACCCACGACCCGAGGAATTTTCCCCAAATGTAGTGAAATTTCCGCCTAATGTTGGTAAAATCAACCCTACAGACGGGTAAATTACGTTTTATGTTAGGAAAATTTTTGTGTTTTTAAATTACGGACTTTCTTCGGGCATCTTAATAATTTTTATGTGGAACATATTACAGCGGTTCATAGTAGGTACTATTGTCATATAATTATATTACAAGTGATAGTTATGGTAGAAATTGTAGCTTTGGTAAGAACAGTAGTTTTGAGAGAAAAGGTACTTTTGACAGCACCGGCGGTTTTGGTAGAAATGGTAGTTTTGAAAAAAAATGGTAGATATGATAGTGTCAGTACGAATAGTAGTTTTGGTACATATAGTAGTTTTGATAGGAATTGTATTTTCGGTAGGAATAGTAGTTTTGGTAGAAATTGTTTTGTTGGCATATATGGTAGTTTTGGTAGCAATGTTACTTACGATTGCTACCAAAATTACCATCTTTATCAAAGTACAATTTCCACCAAAGTTACCATTCCTACCAAAATTAAACCCACCGCGTGATTCACAAAAAAAGACGTCTGAAATAACTCCACGGCAGGTACTATTCATGATATTATTTCGTCCGAAATTTCGAAATTAACATTTTCATGGTAGTCCTCCTGATTTGTTCACCATTCTCAAATAAATAAAAAATAATTATTACCTACTTTAAGATAACACGAAGCAACCTATACCAACCCGTTTGGCCAGCGTGGTATAGTTGGCCAAAACCTCCATACGGAGAGGCTTCAGTCCAGCAGTGGACAGCAAAAGGCTGTTGATGAAGCACACGAAATGAAAAAAAGGTTTAATTATTGTTCATCATCAACCGCCAAACCATTCAGTAATGCCAAGGTGGAAATTTCACGATACCTAAGGTGCAACGCAAAGTCAATGTTGTGAAAGAAGAGAAAAGAAGTTTTGTGATATATGTAAGTGTATATTTTTGGTAAGAATATCATCTTTTTACTTATTAGATAAGGCTACAATGTACTCATCATACCTATATGTAAGAGCTTTTTTATAATATTAAAATATGCTGTGGAGCAGCACGGGTCCTCTAGTTCCATTATTAAGTGTCCAATTGTTAGATAAAGTTTCTTACTATACTGGAAACAACTTTGCAGTAATATTATATGGCTGCTGGCTCATAAATAGGTAATCTGTATAACGGATGGCCAAAATGGCTCGTCGCAAAGCCGAAACTTACGCGGCTAAAATCACGGACAAAATCTAGCATAGTATATATCTAGTATACGCGCAAATTCATTCTCCCAACATCTTTTCGCGAGCATAATGATGCCAGAACTACATACATATAAAAACCTTCCTGATCCAGCCCTAAGAACATATTTCAAGGTAAAGACCCAGCTCCCTACATCATAATTTCCTACCATTTTCCTTATCAAAGTCCCATTTCATAAATACCTACATACCAAAAGTCTTGTGTCACGTAGCGAATAACAAGCAACATTTTGAGCTTCTCCAGTATGAAGGGAAATAGTTCGTGAAATTGCAAATCTCGGCGCTCTCTGCTCTTGACCCGATTGCAGTTCGGATAAGATTTCCTGCACCACTTAATCCCATCGGGCATTTCGCAATGGATTTTATCGATTTATGCATATTATTCTACAGTGAAAATGATGTTTAGTAGATTGTTAAGTAATGTTAAATTGTGTCTTCACTAAATGTGCGTCTTTTTTCTTTAATTACAGTAGGTATCACTTATGTTTAATTATTAAATATACTCGAATAATGGTTTTGTGTACAACAAAGATACAATAACAATTTAATGGGTGTCAACTATTTAGACACAAGGAAACCTGTGTTTTATTCTTTTATTTAAGATTCATTACCCTTTCTTCCCGATGCTCTGCTAATTTCGAAAATCATATGTATGCCGAATTTCTGCTTTCAGCACCCAGTAATTAGGCTGTGCGTCGTAAGTCAGTCAGTCAGTAACGCAAAAAATGTACATACATTCATAGACTGACGCCTGCTTCCCCGAAGGGGTAGGCAGAGGCATATTAAACGCCCACTTTTCGGCAGTGTTTTGATCCCACGTAATAGGTGGCGCGCCTATTGCCACTTATCAGGATATTTTGTTTGCCAGAGCCTCGTCCGTTGATCGGCAGGTGCACCACTTGCAGGTGAGGTTGGCTTGGGACCCTAGGTTCTTGGTGGGAACCCTATGCACACTGCAAAAAATGTCATCATCAACATAAGCCTTTAATAGTCCACTGCTGGACTAAGCCTCTCCTTTGAAAGGAGGAATCGGCCTACTATACCACGCTGGCCAAACGGGTTGGTATAGGGTTTGTATCAAGTTTTCCTTCTCTTACAGTGCTGTTCTCTGCATGGTATGCTCCCTCTGTCGGCTCTTACGACACCCATGGGATGATATGGGGTGGTGACATTCCGTATTCTTAATCCGTCACCACACGGATGCAAAAAATGAATGTATACATATATGTATTCAGATTGACTACCTATGGCAAAATTTCATTAAAATCTGTTCGGTACCTTTTAAGTGAAAGAGTAGCAAACATCAACTATCCTTACAAACATTCGCATCATAACATAAATGATAAGTCAACGGAAACTATAAAGATCTTAGGTATTATAGTTTTAGTGAGGAAGCGCGCGAGGTTTGTAAGGACAGAAGCAAGTAGCGTTCCGTTGTCTCTGCCTACCCCGACGGGAAAAAGGCGTGAGTATATGTATATATATTATATTTTTACTCAAATTCCACATTATAATATAATGTATCCCTAAAGAACAAGGAAAGATAGAATATTTTGTGCGCACTGCTAATTTGTCTTTAGAAACCGAAACACTATCACCTATAATAGTTAACTACAAATGAATAATCAAATAATGAAAAATCGCCTTTATTTTCGTTCATTGACCAAATAATACAAAAGCGTTCTACCATAAAATACCTAATAGTGGTTAAATCGGCGAGCAGCCTCGAAGTGGCAAACTTTCCATTCAAGTTATATCTGAATGTGCCGCTTGCTTACACGTGTAGAACAAGGGAAGGGAAGATTCCATATCGATATTTACTATATTTATCGTATTTATTACGTGTCCTGACTGGCATAATATCATTGAACAGCCTAAACTACTGAAGCTAGAAACATATTTGGACACTTGGAACGGAAGGACTCATTAAGAAACTTTTTTTAATATTTACTACTGACGGGTATTGCTCCTGTAAAACACGTTTATAGTGCTTGGGAGTCATCAAAGAATGCTATTGGAGTGTTCTGTGACCTATCTAAAGCATTTGACTGCGTTCGGCACGACACACTGCGGCGTAGAGAAAACCGCACTTAGTGTTGTCGATTCGTACCTGCGGCAGAGATTTCAGTGTATCGATGTAAATGATTGAATGAGGGACTACATCCTCTAAATTACCTAAACAGCTAGGCGTTCCACATGACTAAATTTTAGGTCCTTTTCTATTTCTTGTATATATTAATGACTTACCTTTTTATTAAAAAAACATCTGTGATGTCGTACTTTTTGCGGATGATACGTCACTTATTTTTAAAGTAGATAGGAATATAAATCAATTTGATGATGTAAATAATGCACCATTACAAGTTACACAATGGTTTACAGCAAACAACGTTGTACTTAATTCTAGGAAAACTAAATGCGTTAAATTTGCTTTACATAACGTTAGACAACTGTGACCTAATATTATGCTAGATAGGGGGGAACTTGACACAGTAGACTCTACAGTGTTCCTAGGTATTACATTACATAATAAGTTACAATGGGGTGCACATATAACATGTCTTGCAGGAAAGCTTAGCTCTGCTGCGTATGCCGTCAGAAAAGTTAGGCAACTTACTGACATCGACACGGCTCGTTTAGTTTATTTTAGCTATTTTCACAGTGTTATGTCCTACGGCATTTTGGTATGGGGCAACTGCCGATATTCAGAATATCTTCGTTCTACAGAAACGAGCTGTACGAGAAATATACATATTAGGTGCAAAAGATACTCTTAGGGAACGCTTTAAGTCTATAGGAATTCTAACAGTAGCCTCGCAATTTTTATTAGCTAATATTTTGTACATTAGGCAAAATATAGGTTTATTTACCACAAAAAGCGAAATACATAATATGAATACTCGAAACAGGCATAGGTTATATGCCCCTTATCCTCGTTTACATAAAGTTAATAATTATTTTGTTCCCATTCCCAAAGATTTTTCTTTTATACGCAATATTTTTCGAATTCATTGTTTTCGGCCATAAATCTGGCAAGCCGTCATGGCAGTTGGTAACTATTATACAGAGTTTTCATTATGTCTCTAAGGTGAATAATATACTCCGAGCCACGTTTCTCCAGATTTGATATCGACTAAGAAAATAACCTCAATAAAAAAAATGTAAATGTATAAGCCCTTACATTTCAGTTTCCAAAAGTTACAGCATCTACCTATTTATACCACAGCCTTTTGGGAATACCAAATAGTTTCATACGGGGTCTTCTTCTGTCGGAAAGGTCAAGTATCGATTGCTCCTACAAGCCATTGGACTTGAATAATCGGATTCAGTATTTGCCCAGTGGTAAGGAAAATGTATGTATATCGCAAGATTCAATGGATTTTAGGTAATGTGTAAGTGATGAAAAGGGATGGTTAGTTAAAAAAGTGCAGATAGGTACTGAGCGAGAGAAAGTGTTTTTGATGTGTCTGAGGCTGGTTTCAGAGTGACGCGCGCGGCACGCGCCGTCGGCCAGCGCGTCTCAACAGCGCGTTTGGCGCGCGGACCACTGTGAAACGAGTTCGCGTTTCATTGCAATGTATGAAGCTTCGGCAGCGCGGCCGGCGCGCGCGTCTCACACGCGGCGCGTTTAAACTGCGTGACTATGAAACGCTACTACTAATCTCGTGTAATTGCAAGCGCGCGCGTGTGGCCGGCGCCGGTCAAACGCGTGACTCTGAAACCAGCCTGAGATAGTCGTATGTTTAAATGCTTAATGATATTAGGTCTCATAGGAAACTAGGAGAAACGTACGTCAAGACCTAGATTTTAAGTACATCCACCACCTGAAATATCTAAGAAGGTTGCTTTTTATTTTAGGTCAACATCGACTTGAGCAAATAATAAAGCCTACTTAAAAATTTGCTTCTCTCAAATTTTTGCCTAAGCCGAAGTTTAATAACTTAATCTAAAAACTAAATCATATAGATAAGGCCATGACTAAACTCATATGTTTGATTCATCCTATACAAAAATACATTCATACATACATAGACTCACGCCTGTTTCTCCGAAGGGGTAGGCAGAGGCATATTAAACGCCCACTTTTTGCCAGTGTTTTGATCCCACGTAATAGGTGGCGAGCCTATTGCCGCTTATCGGAATATTTTGTTTGCCAGAGCCTCGTCCGTTGATCGGCAGGTGCACCACTTGCAGGTGAGGTTGGCCTGGGACCCTAAGTTCTTGGTGGGAACCCTATGCACCCATACATTTATACAAAAATGATTTAGATTAAATTAGTTATAAAGTAACATAACATAACTTCACGCCTTTTATCCCCAAAGTACCCCTTTGGGCAGAGGTGTACTTATTACACACCCACACTTCGCTAGTTATGTTTAAGTCCCACTGTAATAGGGGGTTTTGGCGTCGGGACGTGACGACCCCACCGCCCACTGTGGGAGTTACTCTGACGAGTAGATACTCGTCATAATATCTCCCCCAGCGCAAGCAGTCAACCGAAAGATGGCGGTCAAACCATCCGAACCTGGCGGAAGTAAATCCCAAGATGCTAGATGGGCAGCAGCGTGCAGCACTAAAAACTTCCGCCATTGCGATCGCCAATACGCCCGCCAAGCGTGCCGATTATGGCATATCCCCCCAAATATGAATCACACCATTAAAAACCGGCCCCTATTCCCCGGCGGCCCCGCTAGTCCTGGTTATGGTAGCGGCCATGGTAACGGCGGGGCAAGGGGTGCGAAGAATCTCCGGAAGAGATCGGGCTACCACCACCAACGACAATTGGCCCTGGCAACACTGAACACGCGCACACTGCGGACCGACGAGAAGATTGTCGAGCTGGAAGAAGAATTGAGCAAGTTGCGATGGGATATCATAGGCCTATCTGAAGTCCGAAGACAGGGGGAGGACTCGATAGTTCTCAATTCCGGCAACTTGCTCTTCTACCGGGAGGGCGACCAACAGTCCCAAGGTGGTGTCGTGTTCATCGTCCACAAATCTCTCGTGACCAACGTGGTAAATATCGGGAGTGTGTCGAGCAGGGTAGCGTACCTTATACTCAGAATATCCAAGCGGTATTCGCTGAAGGTCATACAGGTATACGCTCCGACCTCGTCGCACCCCAATGAGGAGGTGGAAGCCATGTACGAGGACATATCTCGGGCTATACATGGCTACAAAACCCATTACACCGTGGTCATGGGAGATTTTAACGCGAAACTGGGCAAACGCGACGGTGATGAGCTGAGAGTGGGGCAATTTGGTTATGGACATCGGAATTCCCGGGGTCACTTGCTGGCTAGCTTTATGGAGAAGGAAGGACTCTATATGATGAATTCCTTCTTCAAGAAGCGAGAATGCCGCAAGTAGGCCTGAGTAAGTCCAGACGGTGCAACCAAAAATGAGATCGACTTTATCATGTCGACGAAGAGGCAGATATTCAATGATGTCTCCGTGATCAATTCACTTAAAGTAGGGAGCGATCACCGAACGGTAAGAGGCACATTGAATATCTGTACAAGCCTCGAACGGTCAAGGTTGATAAAGTCCACGCTCCGACCGGCACCGGTTCATATCCAAAACCCCGAGAGCTTTCAGCTCGAACGTTTCGAATGCCTGGGTGAATGCGTAGATGTAGACGTGTACAGTAACGGGTTCGTGGATGCTGTCCATACAAAATGCTAAATTTTTTAAGCCCCAGAAAAGCCGGAGAACCAAAAAGATCTCGGATCCGACCATCGAGCTGTTAGAGGAAAGGCGCAAGATGGTTCTGCTATCCTCCGACGACATGCCGAAATATCGGCACCTCAACAGACAGATCTCTAAGTCTCTGACTCGCGATCTCCGCCAATACAACACAAAATGTGTTCGTGAGGCGATCGAGCAGAATAAGGGATCCAAAGTGTTCCAGAGGGATCTGTCTGTTGGGCAGAGTCAGCTGACAAAGCTGAGGACGGAGGATGGCAGAATCGTATCGTCCAAGCCTGAGCTCTTGGAGGAGATCGAAAGGTTCTATGGACAGCTATACACGACAACGCAACAACCCGCAAGCACTCCAGCGTCAGACCCTAGAGCTGGATTGACCCGACACTATACCGAAGATATCCCGGACGTCAGCATGCACGAGATTAGTGTGGCTCTCAAACAGCTTAAAAACAACAAGGCGCCAAGTGATGACGGAATTACGAGTGAGCTTCTGAAGGCCGGCGGTGCACCCGCTAGAGAAGCCCTCCGGAAGCTATTTAATTCCGTCATTCTCAAGGGTAAAACGCCACAGGCGTGGCACAGAGGTGTGGTGGTACTCTTCTTTAAGAAAGGGGATAAAACCCTCTTGAAGAACTACAGACCCATCACACTTCTGAGCCACGTCTACAAGCTATTTTCGAGGGTCATCACGAATCGTCTCGAGAGCAGGCTAGACGACTTCCAGCCTCCCGAACAAGCCGGTTTCCGTAAAGGCTATAGTACCATAGACCACATACATACGCTGCGGCAGGTTATACAGAAGTCCGAGGAGTATAACCAGCCCCTATGCTTGGCGTTTGTGGACTATGAGAAAGCCTTCGATTCGATCGAAACCTGGGCGGTGCTACAGTCTCTCCAACGTTGCCGGATTGACTACCGATATATCGAAGTGCTGAAGTGTTTGTATGAAAACGCCACTATGTCAGTCCGCCTCCAGGACCAGAGCTCGAAACCTATTCAACTCCAGCGAGGGGTGAGACAGGGGGATGTCATATCCCCGAAACTGTTTACCACTGCGCTGGAGGATGTTTTCAAGCTTCTGGACTGGAATGGACTCGGCATCAACATCAACGGCGAGTACATCACTCACCTTCGATTCGCAGACGATATCGTAGTCATGGCTGAGACCATGGAAGACCTAGGCATAATGCTCGATGGCCTCTGTAGAGTCTCCCAACAAGTAGGTCTTAAGATGAACATGGACAAGACGAATATCATGTCGAACGTCCATGTTGTACCTGCTCCTATTCAGGTTGGGAACTCTACGCTCGAAGTTGTCGACAAGTATATCTACCTGGGACAAGTAGTCCAATTAGGTAGGTCCAACTTCGAGAAGGAGGTCAATCGTCGAATCCAACTCGGTTGGGCAGCGTTCGGGAAGCTACGACATATCTTCTCGTCCGATATCCCGCAGTGTCTCAAGACGAAAATCTTTGACCAGTATGTGTTGCCAGTGATGACTTACGGATCAGAGACGTGGTCGCTCACTATGGGCCTTATCAGAAGGCTCAAGGTCACTCAGAGGGCGATGGAGAGAGCTATGCTTGGAGTTTCCCTGCGAGATCGAATCAGAAATGAGGAGATCCGCAGTAGAACCAAAGTCGCCGACATAGCTCTCCGGATAGCCAAGCTGAAGTGGCAGTGGGCAGGGCACATAGCTCGAAGAACCGATGGCCGTTGGGGCAGAAAGGTTCTGGAGTGGCGGCCACGTACCGGACGACGCAGCAGAGGTAGGCCCCCCGCAAGGTGGACCGACAGTCTTGTCAAGATCGCGGGAGGAGGTTGGATGCGGGCGGCTCAAGACCGGTCTGTGTGGAGAACCTTGGGGGAGGCCTATGTCCAGCAGTGGATGTTGTTTGGCTGGTATGATGATGATGAATAGGGGGCGAGCCTACCGGACAAATTGTTAAGCGAGCGATAATTAACATTTTTAATACACACATAGCTTCAAAAAGTCAGAGGTGTCAGGTGTGCCCGGGGTAACTTGCGATCGAACCCAAGACCATCGTCTCTGCAGTCCGTTACGTACACCACTGGTCTATCGCCGCTTCTTTTTAGTTATAAAGTGTAGTAACCTAGATGATGTTAATTTTTATGACTACAATTCACTGTGCAACATTATTTACTGGAGAGGTAAACGAAATTGAGAACATTTATCTTTATCGAAATAAGACAACAATCTATAATAGGTATTTTACTTATCTTAATATATAAAATCCTTGCGTTACTGACTGACTGACAGACACGCTACAGCCGAAACTATTGGGCGCAGGAAGCTGAAATTTGGCATGTATGTTCCTTGGGGACCGCAGGGGTGCACTAAGAAGGGATTTCCCGAAATTCCCACGGGATTGGCCAAAACGGGTAAACTAAAAAAAATTGCAGGCGTAGCTGCTGGCGTCGACTAGTATTATAATAAGGAACAACTACAACACCTATTTTCTTTAACTACATCAATTGAGACAATAACGGACATTAGACACAGATTACTAAATAGTTACTACGTATTAGGTACATTCAATTCGGCACAGCTATTTCTGGATTACACAAACATTTACTTCGTGTGGGAATCGATCGAACATTCGGCGCGACGCTAGTAATCGCGAAATGGCCACCTTAATCAACGTTAATTATTATCACACATGAGCTAAGTATATGTGATTTGCCTCATGTATCTACTCACGGAAACCTTAACAACTGATAAACTTAATATCACATTATTTGTATACATTTACATAACTAAAATACTACAAATACAGGACAATGACAACAAGGCGAAGGCCGGTTGGCGTAGCGGGAGTGTAAGTCACTGCTACGTCGAAGGTCGTGGGTTCGATTCCCGCTCAAGTCAAACATTTGTGTGCATGAACATGCATTTTTTTGTAAATACATTCATATTATACACAGAGTATAATATGAATGTATTTACAAAAAAATATTAGGTATATATGTATATTTATCCATTATCTAGTACACATAGTACAAGCTCTGCTTAGTTTGGGACTAGATGGTGTTGTGTGATTGTGGTATAATATTATATTAGGTATATTATTACAATATTACACAAGACTCAAAGTCAAAATATTTTATTCAAAATTGGCTGGTAAACAGCTCTTTCTGAACATTAAATTTTACAATAGACAGTCCCCCAAAAAGCCCAACCCTTCACCGCTTCCTATGTATTTTCGCTAGGAAGAAGAAGCAGCGCAACAAACTCCCCAGCAACACAGTACTGTCTGCATGGTTTAATATGAAGTTATACATTATAACAATAAAATAATAATATCACATTTCAATTAACATGATAGCTATCACACAACCTATTGCCATTTACGTACCTACTTAAGACTTGAAAATTGTAATTAATGACTAACACCTAAGCCTCCAAAACAAAATGACAAGTAGGGTGTAACCGCACACATGTTAAATATCATGTTGTTATGTAATAACTGCTCAGTCAAATCGCGTTACAATGCATGAACTACCCCGAAACAATTGGAACAAATTGCAAACAAACACAACATAAATCAGCAGAAGTCATAAGCTGTATCCTGTCCAGTAGATCGACCAGTCACCACAGACAGCACCCGTTCACGAGTATAACGCAATGATTGGCCATCACCCTCCTCAACCATATTAGAGGGAAGTGGGTGACCCGACCACCGACGATACCGCCTGCAGTGACAGTACAGTGAGCATGACGAACCTACTTTCCAAGACAAGCCATTCGAACTTACATTAGACTAAAATAAATCTATCGGACATTATTAATGCACTATAACATATTTAAAAGAGCAGAACGTCAACAAATAAACGCTTAATTGAATTAAAAAAATGTCAAAGTGTATATAAAAATTAAATGTCAAATAAAATAATGACGCAAAAGACGCAAACGAACATACATGTCAAACGTTATGTCAAAAATAAAGATATTGAAAATTCAAACATGTCAAACAGTATGTATATAAAAACAAATATAAAGCTGTACACAACAACTGGAACAGTAAGTTTTGAACTAGTCTACCAAGCATTCTTGTCCTTGAAATAATCATCTATTGAGTAATATGCTTTTTTTAACAAATAAGTTTTAACTTCAGTTTTAAAGGAATTTAAAGGTAACTGACAAAAATGAGTTGGTAATTTATTATACATACGTACACCTAACCCCATGAATGTATTATGAACTTTATGTAACCGAAGATGAGGCACGCACAATTTATGTTTATTTCTAGTGCTTATACTATGGACATCACTATTTTTACTATACGACTCAATATTTTGTTTAATGTACATTAAATTGGCAAATATATATTGGGAAGGTACAGTCAGGATTTTAATTACTTTAAATCGATCTCTAAGTGACACCCTCGGTCCTAACTGATAAATAGCACGGACTGCCCTTTTTTGCAAAATAAATACACTGTCAATATCTGCAGCTTTTCCCCATAGAAGAATACCATAAGACATAATACTATGAAAGTAACTAAAATAAACTAGACGAGCCGTATCGACTTCGGTTAACTGTCTAATTTTTCTAATAGCGTGTGCAGCTGAGCTAAGTTTCCTAGTAAGAGCCAATATGTGTGCTCCCCATTGCAATTTATCATCTACTGTTATACCTAAGAAAACAGTGTTATTTACTGGTTCTATAATCTCCTCGTTAAGTGCTAAGTTAGGTCCCAGATTTTTTACGTTTGGCAATACAAATTTAACACATTTAGTTTTCTTAGAATTTAAAACTAAGTTATTAGCTGTAAACCAGTGTGTGACTTTAGTGAGGGCTCGATTTACTTCGTCAAAGTTTTCCTTATTTCTATCAACCTTGAAAATTAAAGACGTATCATCTGCAAAAAGAACAACGTCACAAAAGTTATTCATGTTATAAGGCAAATCATTTATATAAATTAGGAACAAAAAGAGTCCCAGAATGGACCCCTGGGGAACACCTAATTGCACTGGTAACACCCGGAAGAATGAGGTCTATTTATATCTACATGTTGTACTCTACCTTTAAGATAAGAATTAATGACGCTAAGTGCCAAATCTCTGATACCGTAATGTTTTAGTTTGCGTAAAAGTGTATCAAGATATACGCAATCAAACGCCTTAGAAAGGTCACAGAAGATACCTATAGCATTTTGCGACTGTTGCCAAGCTTTGTACACATGCTTAAGTAAAGCTACTCCTGCATCAGTCGTAGTTCGACCCTTAGTAAATCCGTACTGTTCAGTATGTAGGAGGCTGTTAAGATTAAAATATTGTAGTAATTTCTTAAGTAGGAGTTTTTCAAAAATCAACTCAATTGGCAATATCTATCATTTGGGTCACATAAGAGTTTTTTATTCCTATTTTTTGCTATTTATGTATACGTAATTTAAATCTAAAACACATTTTAAGTGTATCTACGGCCTACACAAAGCCGCTTCTCTAACATAAATCTATAATTATAATTCTAAATCATTCCTAATCTCAATTGCATTTTCGTAAAATTCGTTACTATTTCTAATGTAAAATTCTATAACATGAATATATCACTTTAAAGGTAAACGCACACTTATCCGAGCCGAACGAGTCGAACGAAACGAATTTTAGAATTCTGTAGGTATATGAAATCTCATGAAACCTCGCACACTTCCCCGCGTCGAATCCTTCGAATCGATAGAACCAGTGCGAGGTTTCATGAGATTTTATTTACAGAATTCTAAATTTTGTTTCGTTCGACCCATATTATCCATAGAAACACCCAGACCAAGACAAACATGCATGTTCATGCACACAAATGTTTGACTTGAGCGGGAATCGAACCCACGACCTTCGACGTAGCAGTCGCTTACACTCCCGCTACGCCCTTCACGGCCTTCGTCTTGTTGTCATTGTCTTGTATTTGTAGTATTTTAGTTATGTAAATGTATACAAATAATGTGATATTAAGTTTATCAGTTGTTAAGGTTTCCGTGATACATGAGGCAAATCACATATACTTAGCTCATGTGTAATAATAATTAACGTTGATTAAGGTGGCCATTTCGCAATTACTAGCGTCGCGCCGAATGTTCGATCGATTCTCACACGAAGTAAATGTTTGTGTAATCCAGAAATAGCTGTGGCGGATTGAACGTACCTAATACGTAGTAACTACATATTTAGTAATCTGTGCCTAATGTCCGTTATTGTCTCAATGGATGTAAAGAAAATAGGTGCTGTAGTTGTCCGTTATTATAATATGAGTAAGGTTTTTGTATTATCTATTATTTCCATAGCTGGGCATTAACTCGTTAATCCTTTAATCGTTAATTAACGAAGTTAACATTTCCACTAACGGATTAACTTTTAGTTAACTTAAAAAAGTGTTAACAGACTTGTTAACTTCCGTTAAAATTTTCCAAGTCCGTTAATCCGTTACCTACTGTTTACCGCACCGTGCCGCGCCGCCGTGCAAAACGGGTTCTGACAAGTTTGTTCGGGTCGGTCGACAAGTGTGGCACGGCGCGTGCCGCAAGTGAAATGAAACTATATGCCTTGCCGGCGCGTGTAACTGAGAAAAGAATACTGCGAAGAAATTTGATTCATGAGTTTCATGACACATGTGGGTAATACGTTTGTAATTCGTTCGGCGTTTAGAGTAGGTAACGAGTGTTTTGTTCGTTAAGTTTACAAATACTGCGTAGGTACTTTTTAGATTTTATGGTCCGTTATAGTTTAGGTACGTCTGTGCAGTGTGTATATTAAACAGAGTATTGTGCAAATAAGAAGTATAAGAACCACAACATGCAGTTGGATTTCAGATCCACTACAGACGAAAATCCGTGGCCACACTTGAGTGATTATGTTAATTTTGTATTCAGATCGAGAGACATGAAATCAAAAGACTCGTTCGACGATGCGGCATTTCTCGGGGAACAGATATTCATAAATCTGTTTATTAAATGTAATACTGTAATACCCTCAAGCTCTGCAATTTTACGTCTTTTTTCTACGGGCAAAGATATTTTAACACCAAAACGAGCTTCGCTTTTAGACGAGAACTTCAACATATTAATGTTCATGAAGGCAATACCCACACTATATCGGGTGACTAAATTACACACTCTATATATACACGTAGTTTTTTTTTTTTATTCCTAACCTGCTAATTCCCCAAACCTAAACCAACAGTTCCTATAAAATTCTCATGAAAATAGTATTTTTACCAGGTGTTAACGGATTAACAATTAACGTTAACTTGCGTTAACTCGTCCCAAAGGTAGCGCTTTAACGTTTAACGAAGTTAACTTTTTTAGTAACGGATTAGCGATTAACGAAGTTAATTATTTGATTAACGATGCCCAGCTATGCTTATTTCGATGAAGATAAATGTTCTCAATTTCGTTTACCTCTCCAGTAAATAATGTTGGGCAGTAAATAAAAAGGGCGTGAAGTTATGTTATGTTACTTTATAACTAATTTAGTCTAAATCATTTTTGTATAGCATGAATCAAACATAATTATATGAGTTTAGTCCTGGCCTTATCTATATGAAAGTTATTAAACTTCGGCTTATGCTTAAATTTGAAAGAAGCAAATTTTTAAGTTGGTTTCAATATTTGCTCAAGTGTTGAACTAAAATAAAAAGCGAACTTCTTAGATATTTCAGGTGGTGGATGTACTTAAAATTCAGGTCTTGAGGTACTTTTCTTCCAGTTTCATATGAGACTTAATATCATTAAGCATTTAAACGTACGATTATCTTAGACACATGAAATACACTTTTCTCGCTCAGTACCTATCTGCACTTTTTTAACTTACCATTCCTTTTCATTACTTACACTTTACCGGTAGCTTTAGCGCTTTAGTGGTATACATATGTACATTTTTCTTGCCACTGGGCAAATACTGAATCCGATTATTCAAGTCCAATGGCTTGTAGAAACAATCGATCATTGACCTTTCTGACAGTAGAAGACCCCGTATGAAAGTACTTGGTATTCCCAAAAGGCCGAAGTATAAACAGGTACCTATATGCTGTAACGTTTGGAAACAGAAAGTTAAGGGTGGGACGTGGTTTATTCATTTTCGATTTCTTATTGAAGCAGGCTACAAACATTTATTAAAGCGGTAGCCTAGTGGAGATATCAACAGATTGCTATGCAGAGGGTATCGTTTTCGAATCCTCGGAGTGTACCAAGGACTTTACGGAGATAAGTGCGTATTGAATTGTAATTTATCGCTTGCTCCGTGCCTCGTAGAGCATATTAAGCCGACGGTCCCGGCTCTCAAGAAGCTTTTTGACAGTCGTTATGTGGATTTCATATACCTACAGAATTCTAAAATTCGTTTCCTTCGACTCGTTCGACGCGTTCGGCTCGGATCAGTGTGCGTTCACCTTTAGCCATCGCAAGATATACAGAACAGTAGTACATACTTCAGCTCTCTCCAAATTGTACTAAAACATTATTTCAGTAAACAGTCGTCGACTATTTGTTCTTCGTCGCAACAATTTCAGGAATCCCTAATTGCTGTTATATTATTGCAGCGGAGGCGCCAAATGACAATTTGCAATGTAACTATGTTTAAATTGCCCTATCAACATTCATGCATTGCAGCCAATTCCATATTATACGTTTAATGGTTTCAGTTCTTGGTAGAGAATATTTGCATGTTCTAGTAGTAGTATTAGTAGTACCATATCTTCAAATTTATTTAGAGTCATCATCACATAGAGGACATAGGCAGAACTTTTTTGTAGGCTACACCGACCTTAGGAATAAATCCCGTATCGCGGATGACTTTGCAAATATTTAATTAGCGGACTTAAGGGTCTGGCCCTAAGCACCTGAAACCGGCAAACATGTATGAAAAGAGGTTGTAAGGATACAAAGTGTGACTGTATATCTGTTTGTATGTACATAAGGGATACCCAGACACAAGTGAAAAAAAAAAATCGATCACACAACGTATTTTCAATGTGGATATCAAATCCACAACACTGGGCGTAGTACTAAACGGCGTAACGCTACGCTACCTTGTTGCTTCGATTCACTTCACGCGTGCAGGGAAAAGAGAGACTATTAAATCGTCTTCATTTCAAAACGTTTTGGGTAACAAACGAGCAATTTATTTACCGGGATAATAACCTCCACAAGTGCGCTGCTATGCACTTGTTATTCATGTTATTAAAATGTAACGACATTTTAATAACCTTAAATAAGTTAACTGTACGCGATTAACACTACAGTACACGCGCGGCCTACTATAGTAGACCAGGGTAATTCTTTTTGCAATAACTTTTTAGTTACGCGCGCTAGAACTTAGTGATTCCAGGTAATCCTCGTGCGGTATATTTGTCACAACCTCAGTACCCTGCACAACACCAGCGCTCGCGCATGCGTAAGCAGTTTGGCACCAAAAGCTTGGGCCGACTAAAGTAGTCCACGCGTGTATTGATGTACCAAATTCAGGTATGTAAGTTTTGATGCATTATCGATTGGTAACGCTTTCAAGTTGTTCTCTTGTGAATAAAAATATATTATTACGTAAGTAAATCAAATAATTAATTATTAAATGATGTATCATTTATATATGTTTTTCTTATTTTAGCTCTTTTTACAAGTTTACCTACGTCATGAAAGTTCAAAGCTTCAAAATGAAGGACAAACAAAAGTTCTCTTTTTGGTTTTCAAAAAGACGATACCCTTGTGTCTTACGTTCCAAAGAAAAATAAGGCCGTCACTTTACTGTCTACAATGCATTACGATGCAACTATCGATGCTGATACAAACGAAGAACGGAAGCCGGAGATTGTTAATTTTTACAATCGTACTAAATGTGGTGTTGACGTTCTAGATAAAATGTGCAAGCAGTATAGTGTTCTACGTAACAGCCGACGATGGCCGCTAACAATATTCTTTGATTTAATGAACATTGTCGGAATCAATTCTCTGGTAATGAACCAAATGAACGCCCCCGATGAAAAAATTGTCAGGCGTAAGTTTTTACACGAATTGTCCTTCAGTTTGATAAAACCATTCATTGAAACACTTTCCCAACAACTTAAATTCAGGATAGGAGCACTTTGAGGTAGCACAGTTCAAGAATCCCAAGAGGCTTTAGGATTTAACACCAAAGATGGAACGAGTTGGTCGATGTGCACTCTGCTTGAGAGCCCGCAATCGGTAGATAAAAAAGTGGTGCAAGACTTGCAATAATTGGATTTGTCCCGATCACCAAGCAGTAGTGTGTCCTAAATGCTGTGAAAACAAAGAAATTTGTAACTAAATTTAGTTTTAAGTTAGAAAAAATACACGTTGATCTCGGAAGTGTCATTTTTGTTATTTTTTCTTATATTTTCACAAAATTGTTGATTTTTCAGTGTTCTTAATTATTAAGCTGAAATTTAGGTTATAAAACTAAGTAAAATAAATAACTTTTCCATTCCATTTGTTGTTTTAATCAGATAATTAGGAATCTTCATATATAAAAATCCTTGCGTTACTGACTGACTGACAGACACGCTACAGCCGAAACTATTGGGCGCAGGAAGCTGAAATTTTTGGCATGTATGTTCCTTGGGAACCGTAGGGGTGCATTAAGAAGGGATTTCCCGAAATTCCCACGGGATCGGCCAAAACGGGTAAATTAAAAAAAAATTGCAGGCGTAGCTGCTGGCGTCCTCTAGTATACAATGTATTGACATTTTAAAATGGCGTTACATAGTAGGCCACGCGTGTACTCAAGTAAAAAAAAGAGGCGCGTGTACTGTAGTGTTAAGGCGCTGTGCTAAGCGACTGTTTTGGTAAATGAGGGGGTGAAGCAGGGGAGGTGAAGGGAGCTTAGTTCCGTCTACTGCGGGACGCCCCCCTTCATTCTCGTCGTGTGCGGCCGTATTCTGGCGACATCCGTATTCCAATATTTCAAAATCGCAAGCAAAACGTTTTAGCATATTGAATTGAGATACTGATATTAAAATTTATATTACATACATCAATCTGTTTGTACAATATAGGCATAGCGCAATTTTTGTTCTCAGTGCAGCCATGAGCAAAACTGGTTTACATTAGACGTTATAGGTATTAATAGTTGACGAAAGTAGGTAAATACCTACGTGCCGTAAGATGATAAAAATAATTAAGTCAGTTCCATGTATGGAGAGGCCATTATTATGTTTGTTTTGTTTTTGTATAAAAATAGTGAAGCAGTTCATAGAATACCTACATCTAATTCCATTCCTGGCAGTTTTCAAATCTGTTTTGCAATAAATTGGCTGTGACATACGGGCGGACAGACAGACAGACATTGCGAATCTATAAGGGTTCCGTTTTTACAATTTTTGGCTACGGTACCCTAAAAAACACAATACTGCTCTACTAAGCGCAAAAGCCGTATCTCAACTAAAGCGAGTTACGAGATAATTGAAGTTTAGTAAAAGTTGATTTCTTTTATTTATTTATGGATGTTTATTGTTATTACAGGTATAATTATTATGATAAAGGTTTCGAAATACGTCGCCCGTTTTTAGGGGTTGTGAGTGATTGGAGAGAGAGGAGGGGAGGTCTTGAAACCCCCCTCACCATTTTCACTTGCCGGAAATACTTGGTTTCCTCTGAAAAAAAAAATCTCCAAACATCGGTGTCATGGCACTGCCAACTTCCACATTCATCACACTAGTTTAATAAACTAAGGTTGACGGAGCCCTGCGAAGGGCTCCTATTTTCGGATTAAGAGTCAAAAGAGAACCTAACATAACCTATTTAGTTACTCATTACAGTCGCACCTAACCCTAGGCACTCGAAAGCAATGACGCACAAATTTGACATTAGCTGTCAATATGATCATTCCAAGATGGCAGTTTTGCGTTTCGTTTCACGTTTTTCACATAAAACATAAAATAGACATTTGTAAAACTGTACTAAAGTTTTAAAACTACGTTCCGTTTTGCATAATTGCCGAAGTATTAATGAAATTTTGGAAATTGTTTAAAAATATTTAGACGCAACTCCGGCAGCCAAAATTACTATTAGGTGATTAAAACGAACTCCCTTAAGCCCCCTACACTACCAATACCCTCAAATTCAGGCGACTTGTTTCGAAACCCAACCCATTATTATTTTTCAAAATAGATGAGACATCAAAAATATATGTGGATATACCTTATTCATGAGATACTGCTATGTCGCTTAGAAAATTATAGAATTAGAATTTGAGTTACTGCTTTTTCGTTAGCTCTCGTCATACATGTTTGTATGGAAAAATATAAAAAATTTCTTTCGCTTCAAATATGTGTTGTTTCAAAGAAAATAAATATTAAAAGATATTTATTTATATTCATTTATAATTTATTAACGAAATACAGAGTTTACAGCTCATCAAAAGTTAGCTGTCTGTTACAACCCGGCAGGTTTTCTTTATTCTCATCGAATGTTAAAGGCAGTGTGTAAGGTGATAAGACTTATTATTTGCTGTTGCTCACGAGGCACAGTTTCATTTACTTTCCTTTTACGGCTTGGTATTGTAGAAATTTCAAGCACTGATGAAACATTTTCCTCTCCGAGATCTCGCAATGCCATCCCTTGAGCTTGACGAGAATCAACAATTTCAGGCAACTGCCAATTCATATAAAACGCCACAAGCTTCTCCCAGAAAACATCATCTCTTTCTATAATTTCTATTTTTAGTGGTATACTTTCGCCACTCCACACAGCAAATAAACACTTTTGTTTGCGTGTAACGTGGCGTTGCCCCTGAATTTGGTAATAACAATTACAATATTTGTTTAGACTAGTCAGTTCACTTTTTTATCATGTTTCCATATTTGTATTTTATTTGCTCTACTTTTCTCCAGGCCATTCTTATATGCAGCTTTAGAACATTAAATTTCCACAATCGTGTATGGACCTATTAAACCATCTGGCGTGGCACCAATAATCGAATAATCCACAAGGCTCGATTGTTACATTTTCTTGTTTCGCCAGTTGTTGCAAAGCCAGTTGTTCATTTTAGATTCCATGCGCAACTGATTTTACATTGCAAATATTTTATTTGTGCAAAATATTTTTTACTAAGTTGGCTTTACTGCTGTTATCTCTTCTTTTTACGACTATACAAAAATTTCAATCTGCCAACATATTCTTACGCAATTCGAACCATTCACTGCTATCCCTCTTGTAATTTTTGCTTATCACTAAGGAATTTGAGTCAAATTTGTAAAAAAAATTGTTTGGCATTACTTGGCTAGCTCTTGAACAGATCGTGTTAGGAATGACTGAAGTCAAATGTGTGTAAGACGTTGCAGAACTGTTATCTTTAACTTCACTGTAATTACAATAATGATAATTAGTTACGTACTTTATTATTAAAAAAATACTATATCTTGTGTTATAGCAAACAGAGAAGTCACCTTCTTACTTATAAATGATTGATTTTAGAAATTAAAAAGATATTAGATGTACTGAGACATACCTAATAGTTTATGAATAATCAAAGTTTTACCCGATGTACCTAAAAAGGCTTATGTTCAAAACACAATAATACAACATTCGTTACCGCTTGTGTGCGGATTGCGGAGCGCCATATTAGCGCTGTCATCATTATTGTTCGCCGTGGCGGCATCTTAGCGCTCCAGGCGCTCTGACAAGCTAATGAATTTGAAATAAAGGTACATAAAATGATTCGATTTTATGTTATTACTCTTTCAAAAATTGAAAACTGTGGCAGCTATGTATTGTGAGAATAATTTATATAATTATATTATGCATAATCGATAATATATAAGTAACATAGTTAGTCATAAAAGACTCTTATGAAAATAATTTGTGTAAAAATGTTACATATTTCATAATCACTTGGCCATGGATGAATTTCTATTTTATTACGACGCTTTCTTGTACAAATCTTTCGTAGAACTTTATTTCTCTAATTGTCCATATTTTATTCTTCTAATTATATATTGATAAGCACAGAAAAAATAACACATTAAACGCAACAAGAGTATAAACTTAGGTCCTAATTATATGTGCCCATAGTTACATGAAAAGCCTATTTGATTCAAAGTATTCAGTCTATAACATAAAACATGAAATTACGAACTCAAATCGGCGTATTATAATAACAAACAGGTTTACGTAAAATTTCGTGCAACGGAGACGCAAGCGACATGACCTATCTCTCACAGGGCTCATAGCCGAATGATGAGGTCTGGGCGGGGCGTAAACTAGCAACTGACACTCAGTACACCGCTTATGCTAATAAGGTTTAAATTGCTGAAGCCTTTGATATTGATGGGATCTACCGAGCGTCAAAATCATAGACGTTTGGCAGATTTTATTTAATTTTATAAAATATACACGTATAATATGAAAATAAATAGGGTAATTCTTTAGTTCATTAGATTTCCTACAATATTATCAAATAAAATATGACAGCTTACGATCAAAATATTGCAAACAGTGAGACGAAAGATTATTTTCTGCCTCGATTTTGTGATTTTTTTACCGTGATTCTATTTTACGTACATGAAAAATTCTTTCAAAATTCTTTTGTTCAGACTTTTGACTTTAAGCTCTAATTTTTGCTAGTTTG
Organism: Euclidia mi; assembly: GCA_944739405.2. Classification (NCBI taxonomy): domain Eukaryota; kingdom Metazoa; phylum Arthropoda; class Insecta; order Lepidoptera; family Erebidae; genus Euclidia; species Euclidia mi. The sequence continues at coordinate 50,157,653 of OX123196.2, forward strand.
TAATATTTACCGTTATGGCTAAATGCGTGACGAAAAATTAGGAGTTTCACGGCTTCTGAGGTATAACAGCGCCTTAAGACCCGCTAATTTATTTTGTAAAATCTTCGTGTATCAATTTGAGTTCGTACTTGAATATAATCTACACAACTGCTAATAGATAATAATAACCGATTTTATATTATTCATCTATCTTTATTGAAATAAGAAGCCTTCTGAAGCAGGAATGATGTAGGCACCCACTGAGATAGTTTTTTTTATATATTCCAACTCTAAGGACGTAAAACAGGTGTTGAAAGTTTGTTCGAAAATCCGCTAGTATGTTATACACAAAGGCTCGAACCGATACCCGTAGGTACTCCAGGAAGTTCGTGTGTTCGACTGTGGAAACTTTTAGTTCCATTGATTAACCCACAATAAGGCTGTAGTGAGCTTACCGTGGGTTTAGTTCGTGAGCCCTAGTTGTAGTTGGGGGGTTTGAAATAGCCCTTACAAACCCTCGAGAGAAATGAAGGCTAACACATTACCTCACACGAATAAAGTTTGTTGTTATATATTAATATATTCATTGAATGTTTTTGTAATGCCCCACGACACATGGTTTATTCCAAGAACTTCAACAATTGCCAAAAATCAGGTACCAAAAACATCACCCACTTTTTAGATTCGTGAGGCATTCATGTCACAAGTTCTTTTTGATGGGTCACCCAATGTGCCGAATTGATTGAATATTTTTGTATTAACTCTCTCAGTGAAATAACAGCTACTAAATGATTCCTAATATCCTTCAAGAATAAGCATTTACTTTTATGAATATTAAAAAAATTAGGTATTAGCTTCATGTTATTACGTAAATTGTTTTTGAGGATTGTTTTTTGTTACATTCCAAAAAGAGACCGTATAAAAATGAAGTGTACTTTAGTATATTAAATGTAAAAACACATTTCTTGGGTGAAACGTTGTTTTATAGAAGGATCTCAGATTTATTTCTCTCGACTCATAATTTATTTTTACAATTATCTTAATATATAAAATCCTTGCGTTACTGACTGACTGACAGACGCTACAGCCGAAACTTCTGGTCACAAGAAGATGAAATTTAGCACGTATGTTCCTTGATGAGTGTAGGGTAGCACTAAGAGAGGATTTTTGGAAATTCCACCCCTAAGGGGGTAAAACTGGGTGTCAAAGTTTGTATGAAACTTTTTATTCCTTCAATGGATTGACTCCAAACTTTGTATATTAGTTCCTCAAACAACGATAGTGAACACTAAGAATTATTTTTCTGGTAATTCCTTTCCTAAGCGGGTCAGATAGGGATCAAAGTTTGTATGTAACTTTTTGTCTCTGTAATGGATTAACTTCAAACTTTGTATATTGGTTCCTTAAACGACGATAGTGAGCACTAAGAATGTTTATTTAAATTCCGACCCCCAGGGGGTAAGAGAGGGGTCAAAGTGTGTTACTTATTATTCCTTCAGTGGTTTGACTTCAAACTTTATATATTGGTTCCTCAAATGATGATAGTGAACACTAAGAATTAGTTTTATGGGAATTCCATCCCCAAGGGGGTAGGATAGGGGGCAAAGTTTGTATGTAACTTTTTATTCCTTTAATGGATTGACTTTAAACTTTGTTTATTGGTTCGTCAAACGACGATAGTGAACACTAAGAATTTGTTTTTCGAAAATTCTAATCCTCAGGGGGTAAGATAGGTGTTCATAGTGTGTATGAAACGAAACTTATTATTCCTTCAGTGGATTGACTTCAAACTTTGTATATTGGTTTCTTTAATGACCTTAGTAAACAATAAGGATTTTTTTGGAATTTCTTACCCTAAAGGGTTAAAAAGGGGAGTCGGAAAATGTATGAAACAAAAAAAAAATGTATGAAACCTTTTTATTCGTTCATTGGATTAACGTCAAACTTTTTCTAAAGGTTCCTCAAATGACGTTAGTGAACACCAAGAAAGTAATTTTCGAAGTCGCTTCCCTATGGGGCTTAAGAAAGGTGTCCCATTTTGTAATATAAAAAAGACTTCAATGGATTCACTTGAAACTTTGTATATCGGTTCCTCAAGTGACGTTAGTGAATTCACCACTAAAACGGGGAGTTCAAAAAGGGGTCCCAGTTAGTATGAAACTTTTAATTTCTTCACTTGATTTTTTTCCATCGTCCCTGATGTGCATTTAATTTTCATTAATTTAAATGTATGCGGCTGGCTCTCATCTAAGCACTAACTAAAATGTGGGATGGTTCTTTATATGACCAATAGAAGCCAACATACTTAGACCGTTATTTTGCTATTTTTATTCATTTTTAAGCAGGTAAGCACTTTTTATCAGTTATCTGCTTTGTCCAACTGCTGACCAAGGCTTCTCACATTTCTTTAACCTTAAATAGTTAAATACTAAGAAAGGGTTTTTGAACTTAGATAATTTATTTTACATTTTTGTACAATATCGCTGAGATATAGGTACAAAGGTATACTGCTACGGAATCCTTGACTAATTTAATAATAACTAGCTTTTGCAAGCAGTTACGCCGAAATGCAATTTTCATAGTTTGTTCGAGAGTTTTCATGAACAATTAGTAAAATACACATCTAAATCGATTCAGCCATTTTTAAGATTACCCTGAATAAATAATAGACAGATAGAAAAACAATCTAAATAAATCATTGGGGTACTGGAAACGGGTTAGCAACAATATGCAATACAGTAATTTTGAGGTTAGAGACAGTTTGTCTATTTTTTTATAGTCTCACGCCTGTATCCCCGAAGGGGTAGGCAGAGGCGTAATATTACACCCACATTTCGCCATGTTGCATATTAGGTCCCACGTAATAGGGGGCCAGCCTATTGCCGTTACCGGGCACATTGGCAGACTCCGGGCTGCTACCGAGAATTCGGCAAAACTCAGTAATACTTTTGCCCGACCCGGGAATCGAACCCGAGACCTCACGTTTAGCAGACGCATACGGTATCCACTGTACCACCGAGGCAGTCAAATATTATTTATTTGTTAATCTGTCTGTATATAAAAGCCTTGCGTTATTGATTGACTGACAGACATGCTACAGCCGAAATAACTGAGCGCAAGTAGATGAAATTAAGCATGTATGTTCCTTGAGGTGTGTAGAGGCACACTAAGGGAGGATTTTTGGAAATTACTCCCCTAAAGGGGTTAAACTCAGAATTAGTACGAAACTTTTTATTCCCTCAATGGATTAACTTCAAACTTTGTATACGATAGTGCGCACTTTTTGAGGTTCCTCAAATGAAGTTAGTGAACACTTAGAAAGTCTTTTTGGAAATTCTTACCCTAAGTGGATAAAAAGGGGAGTCATAATTTGCATAGAACCTTTTATGCCTTCAAAGGATTATTTTATTTATTTAATTTATTTATTACAGCTTTACAATATATTAATAAAATAGTGCTCCACAAAACCGGTTTAGCGGTTTGACTGTGGAAAAGTCGCATATAATACTGTAATATGGGTACATTAGCTATTTTACAGTACATATTTTAACAAACTTTAACTTCATACTTTGTTTATTGGATCCGCAAATGACGTTAGCGAACACAAAGACATTTATTTTAGAAATTTTCACCTAAGGAGGGTGGAAAAGGGATTCAGAGTTTGTGTAAAAACTTTAATTTTTTAATGGGATCACTTCAATCTGTGTATATTAAATCTTTTCGTTTCTGACTGACTGACTGACACATTACAGAACGAACTTACTGGGCGCAAGAAGGTTAAATTTAGCGTGTATGTTCCTTGAGGAGGGTAGGGGTGTTTGTACAAAATATTATATCTAATCGTAATTTACGCGTGCGAAGCAGCGGGCAAAAGCTAGTACTTGATAAAAGAGTGGAAGTATTTTGTAAATCGATAATGCTGAATGAGAAACCTGAATAGAAAAATGGTTTTAACAAGTCTCAAAACTTTTCAAAGACCTATCTAACAGTCATCGATTTAAAAAAAGTTTGGTTATCGTGTTAATTATTTCAATGTTTAAATACCTCTGTTTCTTATCTGCGACGTTACAACAATTTATGGCCTAAGATCTAAAATGTTCAATACAGTATATTACATATAGCATAGTTTCTAAAACAGGGATTTGGGACAAAATTTACGCCATGGCTGCCGATCGATTTAACGGTTTTCCGTAGTTTACTGCGGAACCCTAAAAAGAGCAATAATGCTATCTACGGTAAATACGCTCAGAACCAGACGTGACACAAATATTTGTGAACGAAATGTCTCGATATTACTTTGAGTAACAAGTATCTAAATCGTTCGTGGTATAACTCATTAAGTAAGGTAAGAAAATTTTTTGCTGAAATAATAAAAAGTATTTTATTTTTAGATACACAATATAAGTACCCTGAGTTTCCTAAACGGGCATGTCGAAATGAGTTCATAAAAAATGGAAAGCTTGGATAAGTTAGAGTGAAGAGCACATCATTTTCTTTAATTATGAAAATAATATTCGTTTTGCAAATTCCTTCATTAGTACGAATTTATCGTATTCGATCCGATAATAATCAAAGATCTTTCATAGCGTACTAGCGTACTTCCATGAATCTTTGAACGAAGATCTGAAACAAACCACCTTAAATAAAAGTTGTTTTGATTATAAGTTATATAATATCCACTGTATCAGTAAAGCATAATCTATTATTTTGCTATGTGTTCTGTCACACAAATATATTTCAGATATTTTAAAGATCAAAAAGACAACTCACTACTTCACTAGGAATAAATCATATATTGCCGTAGATTTTACAAGCATGTTTCATTGCAATTGCCGTATCATCGTCATCCTCCTAGCGTTATCCCAGTTTCAACCTAGGGTCCGCTTATATTGCATTTGCCGTATATTTATCTTGTAAACAATGTCTAATATTTGACAGCAGGAACATAGAGTAGGTAACGAACTAAATTGATTGATTTATGCATCTCGCTAGCTTTGTAATCAAGAGTATATGTAACTAGTTAGGTGTCATATTATGTTAAGCCCGCTGACAAACTTCACTAAATATTATAAAACAAGGATCACGCCGCCTCTGTTTATCTGTCAGTCTTTTGGCGATATACTCAGAAACTACAAAATAGATTTTCAGCCGTTTGACTGAAAAAAGTTTTGATGGCTGTTAAGATAAGTAACTGTTGTAGATCTTGGCATATGCTTATTGATAATTGTTACACACCAATAAGCCGTGTACGCATGAAAAACCAAGTAAAATTCTTATTAATCATAACTCTATATTGAATTAAACATACACGTTAGAAGTATAAGTCGTGATAAAGTTGCTACATCTCTAACTGCTCCTTAGTCAGATTCGGCAATATCATGCGGAAATCTATTAACCTAAGAGTGCTAAGAGTAACCTGGGTAAGAAAACCAATGAGCAGATGCGAGAGGGCTAAGGTCTCCTTAACATTTTATACGCCGATAGACAGAGTAAACGCCGAGCGCACGCAAGGCGCCCGCTTGAGGAACGCACATGCCCAATATGTGGGCGGCCTAAAACCGCACTGTTTATTTACATTTCTGCCAATAAAATGTTTCTTATATGTTTCTTATATAACTGAATTTATGAAATATTTTCTGGTAAAATCTGCAGGCCCTACAACAATTCCTTTCACTGTATGTTACAAAGGGTGAGTCTATCATAGTACTTTCTTTATGACGCATTGTTCTGTAGAACAAAAAACGTTCAGTGTATTGTCCGATCCCGTAGACGAGAAACTCTTGAAATAGTAATGGGATGACTGCATCATTGAATTGCCGCTCTAAAATACTATAAGTAGGTATGTAGGTACATTCCTACTTTTGGAGACGAAATATGGCAAATGCAAAAGCTATTGTTGCAGTATAAACTATAGCTCTTGCATTTTTGCAAGCCTTTTAAGGTAGGTAAACATATACTTACTTTATAAAAAAAAAAACACAAAATGTCCATGTAGGTATATACCTACATTCAATCCTTAAGGTGCGATAGCTTAGGTGAAGAGACTAATATAATGATACCACGCCGGTTATATATTTGAGCCTTTTAAACTATACGTCCCAAAGTTTACGTTAAGATTCTCTTTAAAGGTGAAGCATTATTGAACTAAAGGGCGTTTGAGGTGCTTAAGACGAACGGGAATGCTTTTGATCGGCAGCTGGATGGCACTTAAATGAAGTAAATATCAGGACATAATGAAATACTAAATTCTTGCGCGAATTCTACACTTACTGATAATTTATGTAGGTAAAAGGTTTCAACAGCTTTATTATATGATAAGAAAATGTAGGTTACTGAGCGTGTCCACGGCTGATGTAACCCATTTCGAAACGTCAGACAAATAGAAAATATGGCATCTTTTATAACAATGAGTTTCACAATGGAGTCAAGTGTAGTACTTTACTTATATGTTGTACATATAAGTAAAATTAAAGAAACAAAACATTTTATGTTCCACAATTTTGTCTAGGTATGCGACTTTTGAAGCAGTTTGTCTGAACACAGAAGTAATAAAAGATATTAGTTGTTCCGTACATTTACCAAATCGAGATTGGCAGAGTCCGCAGTGTTTAGACTATTGATACATATATTCTAGTAGTAGTACTGGACAATGGATACTTTGTTCATTTTATCGGATCTTATTATTCGAATTTTCTTTTACTGCAGTAATAGCAGTAAAATTTAAGTACTCAATAAGATTAAACAGCTCGGTTTATTGTAGTATTTCTACAAGAAACCAGGAATAAAAGCCAGGCAAGTGCATGTCACAGTAGCCCTCACTGAGTATCCTTAGGATAAAAGGACATGATCGCAATATTGATTTTATTGCTTATAAGGCGGAGAGTAGCGGTTTGGACAAAATGGCTTTTCCGGAATATTTCGCAGACGGACCACTGAATAGGAAAACGATTAAAAAACAAACCCATAATATATTTTTATAGACCTATTTTCTATCTAACAATAATGCACTCAATGCCAGATATATAAATAAAAATAAGTAGGTCTTTCCCATTATCTTAATATATAAAATCCTTGCGTTACTGACTGACTGACAGACACGCTACAGCCGAAACTATTGGGCACAGGAAGCTGAAATTTGGCATGCATGTTCCTTGGGGACCGTAGGGGTGCACGCAGAAGGGATTTCCCGAAATTCCCACGGGATCGGCCAAAACGGGTAAATTAAAAAAAATGCAGGCGTAGCTGCTGGTATTCCATATTTGGGAAGCATATCCCATGCCCCTAGCATATAAGTAGTCGTATAAATCTTAATATATAAAATTCTTGCGTTACTGACTGACTGACAGACACGCTACAGCCGAAACTATTGGGTGCAGGAAGCTGAAATTTGGCATATATGTTCCTTGGGTACCGTAGGGGTGCACTAAGAAGGGATTTCCCGAAATGCCCTCGGGATCGGCCAAAACGGGTAAATTAAAAAAAATTGCAGGCGTAGCTGCTGGCGTCTTCTAGTAACTTATAGATTTTAAACTTTCGCGATTTGTATACATCATAAAAAATAATTTAGCGGGTCTTAATCGCGTTAAGTTAACTTATTTAAGGTATAAATACATATTTGTTTCCGACGTTTAACTCGTCTTGAGCATGGTCGCGGAGAGACTGAGAGTCTCTAGTTTTAAAATTTTATAATACAGTTTTCTCCGATGGGTTAGGTACTATAAGGGTTCCTTGTAGGCTACAACGGAACCTGAAAATCATTTTGCTCGAATAATTACTTAAGTAAACTGTCAACTAACAAGTTTCTCAGCTCAATCAGTTTTTGACAAACGGCGGTCATTTGTCTCGTGAAAATAAAGCAGTATCCTAATGTTTCATGACATCGTGACCCCAATTGTGAGATAGGTTATTAAAATATTATAATTTGGAAGCAAAGAAAAACGGAATATAAACACCATAAATTGTCAATTACTATCAGAATAGTACCTATACATGTGTTCCCACACTATCTTTGTCGCGATACGCCGTCAGCCACGCAGGCGCAACCGCGAGCAGAAACAAGTCTATTTAGAATATCATACATGTAGTTTTGTGTGTTTCCGTTGGTAGTGTTGAGGTTACCGCTAAAATGCGCAATGAATAAATCTCTCAGCTTTTACATTTTTGCTGCATTTTGTACAACGATCTCTCTTTGTTTGCGGGCTCACGTCGCATAGAGTGCCTTTGTTATTGTTTCGTGTCACAAAATAATGAAATGGAAATTGAAATATCTCATTTTTTGTGTGCGAATCAAAAGCTGTAGGATAAAAGTCCTTATCACTAAATCCACTACTTTATTTATACTCAGCTAGAAATCAGAGTAAGAAGGTAATGAAAATCTACATGTATGAAATATGAAAGCAAAAGGTGTAAGTTGTTGTCTAACAGGTTTTACTGAACTATAGTTGTTTTCTGAAAGTGATCTACACCTACTCGATTTTTTCGCCTTTTTGCCATTGATATACATAAGTCACTTTTAATCTGTTACAGGTATCTTCGTATTTTCAGTTCTGCACATCAAACTAACTTTAGGTTCTCTGAAAATAAGGAAAGTTCGTCACTCAAAACGTTGTGTACTGACTTATCGTAAACCAAATGATACTCAAGTATTCCGTGGTTAAGACTAGTGTCAGTATCTCCAGAGGTACTGACTCCCTATAACGACTGGCAAGGATCTACATGGCAGCCGGAGCTTAACGTCATCAATATAAGAACGTAACTCAGAAAAGTCAGTGTTACGCACCGTGGATTTGAACCAATACCTCTGCATGGCAGCCTGTTGGTATCTCCACTAGGCTATCGCTGCTTATAAGACCATAACTTAAGAAACCTACTACGAGAAATAACAATGTATATATTTTCATATATGTGTAAATGCCACGGTCAGGCGAGATAAGAAGGGGATGACGGCTGACTGATTTGTCGGCCCATTTACGCCGCAAACGACTGGGTTTTGCGGTCAAATAGCAAATAATTTACACTGTTTATTAAGGCGCTGTTATACCTCAGAAGCCGTGAAACACCTAATTTTTCGTCGCGCATCTAGCCATAACGGTACATATTACAAACTAGCAAAAATTAGAGCTTAAAGTCAAAAGTCTGAACAAAAGACTTTTGAAAGAATTTTTAATGTACGTAAAATAGAATCACGGTAAAAAAATCACAAAATCGAGGCAGAAAATAATCTTTCGTCTCACTGTTTGCAATATTTTGATCGTAAGCTGTCATATTTTTTTTGATAATATTGTAGGAAATCTAATGAACTAAAGAATTACCCTATTTATTTTCATATTATACGTGTATATTTTGCAAAATTAAATAAAATCTGCCAAACGTCTATGATTTTGACGCTCGGTAGATCCCATCAATATCAAACGCTTTAGCAATTTAAACCTTATTAGCATAAGCGGTGTACTGTGTGTCAATTGCTAGTTTACGCCCCGCCCAGACCTCATCATTCGGCTATGAGCCCTGTGAGAGATAGGTCATGTCGCTTGCGTCTCCGCTGCACGAAATTTTACGTAAACCTGTTTGTTATTATAATACGCCGATTTGAGTTCGTAATTTCATGTTTTATGTTATAGACTGAATACTTTGAATCAAATAGGCTTTTCATGTAACTATAGGCACATATAATTAGGACCTAAGTTTATACTCTTGTTGCGTTTAATGTGTTATTTTTTCTGTGCTTATAAATATATAATTAGAAGAATAAAATATGGACAATTAGAGAAATGAAGTTCTACGAAGGATTTGTACAAGAAAGCGTCGTAATAAAATAGAAATTCATCCATGGCCAAGTGATTATGAAATATGTAACATTTTTACACAAATTATTTTCATAAGAGTCTTTTATGACTAACTATGTTACTTATATATTATCGATTATGCATAATATAATTATATAAATTATTCTCACAATACATAGCTGACACAGTTTTCAATTTTTGAAAGAGTAATAACATAAAATCGAATCATTTTATGTACCTATATTTCAAATTCATTAGCTTGTCAGAGCGCCTGGAGCGCTAAGATGCCGCCACGGCGAACAATAATGATGACAGCGCTAATATGGCGCTCCGCGATCCGCACACAAGCAGTAACGAATGTTGTATTATTGTGTTTTGAACATAAACCTTTTTAGGTACATCGGGTAAAACTTTGATTATTCATAAACTATTAGGTATGTCTCAGTACATCTAATATCTTTTTAATTTCTAAAATCAATCATTTATAAGTAAGAAGGTGACTTCTCTGTTTGCTATAACACAAGATATAGTATTTTTTTAATAATAAAGTACGTAATTAATTATCATTATTGTAATTACAGTGAAGTTAAAGATTACAGTTTTGCAACGTCTACACACATTTGACTTCAGTCAGTCCTAACACGATCAGTTCAAGAGCTAGCCAAGAAATGCCAAACAATTTTTTTTTTAAATTTTACTCAAATTCCGTAGTGATAAGCAAAATTTACAAGAGGGATAGCAGTGACTGGTTCGAATTGCGTAAGAATATGTTGACAGATTGAAATTTTTGTATAGTGGTAAAAAGAAGAGATAACAGCAGTAAAGCCAACTTAGTAAAAAATAATTTGTACAAATAAAATATTTGCAATGTAAAATCAGTTGCGCATGGAATCTAAAATGAACAACTGGCTTTGCAACAACTGGCGAAGCAAGAAAATGTAACAATCGAGCCTTGTGGATTATTCGATTATTGGTGCCACGCCAGATGGATTAATAGGTCCAAACACGATTGTGGAATTTTAATGTTCTAAAGTTGCCTATAAGAATGGCCTGGAGAATAGTAAAAGAGCAAATAAAATACAAATATGGAAACATGAGAAAAAAGTGAACTGACTACTTAGTCTAAACAAATATTGTAATTGTTATTACCAAATTCAGGGGCAACGCCACGTTACACGCAAACAAAAGTGTTTATTTGCTGTGTGGAGTGGCGAAAGTATACCACTAAAAATAGAAATTATAGAAAGAGATGATGTTTTCTGGGAGAATGTTGTGGCGTTTTATATGAATTGGCAGTTGCCTGAAATTGTTGATTCTCGTCAAGCTCAAGGGATGGCATTGCGAGATCACGGAGAGGAAAATGTTTCATCAGTGCTTGAAATTTCTACAATACCAAGCCGTAAAAGAAAATTAATAAAACTGTGCCTCGGGAACAACAGCAAATAATAAGTCTTATCACCTCACACACTGCCTTTAACATTCGATGAGAATAAAGAAAACCTGCCGGGTTGTAGCAGACAGCTAACTTTTGATGAGCTGTAAACTCTGTATTTCGTTAATAAATTATAAATGAATATAAATAAATATCTTTTAATATTTATTTTCTTTGAAACAACACATATTTGAAGCGAAAGTTTTTTTTTATATTTTTCCATACAAACATGTATGACGAGAGCTAACGAAAAAGCAGTAACTCAAATTCTAATTCTATAATTTTCTAAGCGACATAGCAGTATCTCATGAATAAGGTATATCCACATATATTTTTGATGTTTCATCTATTTTGAAAAATAATAATGGGTTGGGTTTCGAAACGAGTCGCCTGAATTTGAGGGTATTGGTAGTTTAGGGTGCTTAAGGTAGTTGGTTGTAATGCCCTAAAAGTAATTTTGGCTGCCGGAATTGCGTCTAAATATTTTTAAACAATTTCCAAAATTTCATAAATACTTCGGCAATTATGCAAAACGGAACATAGTTTTTATACTTTAGTACAAATGTAATTTTTAGGTTTTATGTGAAAAACGTGAAACGAAACGCAAAACTGCCATCTTGGAATGATCATATTGACAGCTAATGTCAAATTTGTGCGTCATTGCTTTCGAGTGCCTTGGGTTAGGTGCGACTGTAATAAGTAAATAAATAGGTTATGTTAGGTTCTCTTTTGATCCTTAATCCGAAAATAGGAGCCCTTCGCAGGGCTCCGACAACCTTAGTTTATTAAACTAGTGTGATGAATGTGGAATTTGGCAGTGCCATACACACCGTTGTTTGGAGATATTTTTTTTCAGAGGAAACCAAGTATTTTCGGCAAGTGAAAATGGTGAAGGGGGTTTCAAGACCTCCCCTGCTCCCTCTCCAATCACTCACAACCCCTAAGAACGGCGACGTATATCGAAACCTTTGCCATAATAATTATACCTATAATAACAATAAACATCCATAAATAAATAAAAGAAATCAACTTTTATTAAACTTCAATTATCTTATAACTCGCTTTAGTTGAGATACGGCTTTTGCGCTTAGTAGAGCAGTATTGTGTTTTTTAGGGTACCTTAGCCAAACATTGTAAAAACGGAACCCTTATAGATTCGGAATGTCTGTCCGCCCGTATGTCACAGCCAATTTATTGCAAAACAGATTTGAAAACTGGCAGGAATGGAATTAGATGTAGGTATTCTATGAACTGCTTCACTATTTTTATACAAAAACAAAACAAACATAATAATGGCCTCTCCATACATGGAACTGACTTAATTATTTTTATCATCTTACGGCACGTAGGTATTTACCTACTTTCGTCAACATTTAATACCTATAACGTCTAATGTAAACCAGTTTTGCTCATGGCTGCACTGAGAACAAAAATTGCGCTTTGCCTATATTGTACAAACAGATTGATGTATGTAATATAAATTTTAATATCAGTATCTCAATTCAATATGCTATAACGTTTTGCTTGCGATTTTGAAATATTGGAATACGGATGTCGCCAGAATACGGCCGCACGCGACGAGAATGAAGGGGGGCGCCCCGCAGTAGACGGAGCTAATCTCCCTTCACCTCCCCTGCTTCACCCCCTCATTTACCAAAACAGTCGCTTAGGACAGCGCCTTAACTGTTTAACTGTTATATTTAGCGGACTCCGGGGCTCAAGGTGAAGGCCTTGAGTCGTGAGCGTTAAGATGATGACGATGTTTAACTGGCTACATATTTGTATTTTATTTATTTTGGTGCTTGTGTGAAAAGTCCTTACAACCCTGATAGTTCTTCGATGACAAAGTATTATTGGTAGGTACTTCATAAAGATGAAGTGCTCGTCAAGATAAGTTATGGGTCAACGTGACAACGTTGTTAATATTACAGTGTCAGATAAAATCCAACTCAATTTTTAAACAATTATTTTATACTAATTTGACTCCGTAGGGTCTCTGTTGCAAATATTTATAACAGATGATAGCTATAATGAACATAAAATCTAAACGACTATCTTTATTCTGACACCATTTCGGGATATTAGGTTCTAAGTCGCCACTGTTGCCAACGATAGACTTGAAAGGACGCAATATACGTCAAAATGTGTGAGAAATGAATGGATTATTGTTTTTATTTTACGCAAAATATACTGAATATTTTGCGTAAAATAAAAACAATAGCTCAAACATCAAATTGGCACAAAGGTAACCTTTTATCGAAAACAGCTAAATTGTCTTGCCTAAAGAATTATGCAATAATATCTATACAATTTTCACGTACTTCGCTGAAAACAATTTGGCTAATGGGAGTGCACGTGGCGATATCAATAAGGTCAGTATCGGTCACACGTGCCGTGAGGTAAGTTATACATGTAGATACATGCTGAGTGAATTGGAGTAGTAAAACACTGCTACGAGCTCCTACTTGGCCTTATAAATTGCAGGTAGATTCATCAGTTGTAATCTCGATTCGTAGTAAGAAGACAAATTGCTCGTCATATGAGATTACGTCATTGACAACAAATACCTAGGCGGCTTAACCAATTCAATAACAATTAGTTACAGAGTCATTCAGATAGGTACAATAACGTGCCTGTTCAGGTGCTGAAAAAATACCGCAATAATCAACCCTGTTTTTAAGGAGACTCTTTTAAGGGCGGTTTCAGATTAGCTTATTTTTCTGCGCGTATATGGTCGTTTCAGCATACGCGCTTACCCACGCGCTACATTACGCGCTTCGAAAAACCGGCCTCGCGTAAACGGGCATATTTCGGCGTGTTCGCTCGCAACGGTAGTGACATCTTGTCAGTGACAACATGGATTCTGACGGCTCGCGCTTATACGAGCTTAGAAGCGCGTCAACGCTCGTACGAGTTGCGTGAGTGCCAAAAGGCGAGCCTATACGCGCCTACATGCGCTTCCAAAAACGAGCTTACACGCGCGTATAAAACCTGAAATCGCGCTTATGGCCGCTTTCAATATTCTATCTAGCCATGGGTTTGGAGATTCGAGATACACGTTTGACATATTTTGTATGGAGTTGACATTGTATGGAGCTTATGTCAATTATGTATCTCAAATATAAAAATATGGATATGTCGAATAATGAATTCGGCGGTTAGAAACATGGTTGATTATTATAAAGGTGGTGAGTCTCCTACCTTCAAAATCCTGTTCGGTGTAGTCATGGTGCGTGAGCTTCCTCGCCGCTGGGTCTGTGGGCGCCTCATCATCATCAGCTCTCGTTTCCATGATTCACTCTCTGCGAACAAATAATAAATTACATTTTTTTATACTTTGCCTGCTGATTCGTCCCATAGTCGTGATAGATTACTATCAATCTTAACTTTCATCATGAATCACTCCGTCAATTGGCGAAAACCGCATGCAGATGTGTTCAGTAATTTTTAAGTTTATCGCCAAGTGCCAACAGACAGTCGCAGTCACATTGTCTGTGGTTGCAATTTTGCAATATACGGATACTATAAATGCAATTAAAGCAGTTTACAATATAAAGATGCGTGACATTTTCTAAGGATGATTTGATAATATTGTCAATGTAACTTAAAGGCAGTTTTAATTTTTTGAAAGGAAATTTTTGATTCATTCGGGGAGATGGGCCTCGTTAGCCTTGGTTGGCAACCTGTCTAGGAGAAGGAAAACTCCGAATTTAAACCAACTTTCAGGGAGCATACCCGAAACAAAACCCCGATCTAAGGTGTGAACCGACCCGTGCCGAGGGATTCGTGGCCAGAGGGCAAGCTGGTCGTAAACGGAGGGTGCCTGTGTTGGTGGTCACAGGGCACAGCTGATATTCCGCCTTACCCCCGTAAAGGGCTCTGCGGGGATGGACCGTCTAGATCCCTAAATCTCGTGGGAACGCTATGGGAACAAAAACTTATTCTTCTCCATACGGCGGCGACGCGGTTCGCAACCCGTCACGTCTCGTTTCCCGCGAGGGCGAAAAGCGGCCTACGGAAAGCAGGTTTGCGACATTGAATGTTGGTGGAGGAATGAACGGCAAATTGGATGAAGTATGTCAGATGATGGATGATAGAAAGATTGATGTTCTTTGTGTGAATGAAACAAAAAGAAAAGGGTGTGACACCACCAAGCATGGTGCATATACGGCGTATTGGTCTGGGGTAGATAGTACCACCAGAGCCTGTAAGGGAGTTGGTGTAGTACTGTCTGCGCGAATGAATGAGTGCGTAAAAGAGTTTGAATGTGTAAATGCTAGGCTACTGTGGATGAGAATGAAAGTAGGACTTACTCGTCTCCTTATTGTGGGGTTGTACGCCCCGGTCAATATAGTTACGGGTATGTCACAACATGAGCAAGACGAAAGGCAGGAGTTTTGGGAGAGTTTAAGAGAGATTTTGAGGAACTGCAAGGATAATGAAAGATTGATCTTGTTAGGGGATTTCAATGGATGGGTGGGAGTAAAGCGAGATGGATTTGAAAGGGTGTTAGGTGCATTTGGTGATGAGAGTGTGAACGAAAATTGAAAAGCACTGCTTGAGATTTGTTTGGAGTGGAGCCTTTGTGTGACAAACACCATGTTTGATCATAAAAGGATACATATGTATACGCGAGAGGCGAAAAATGTTAGAAGAAGTATGATTGATTTTGTGATAGTAGATGAACGATTGAGAAAGAATGTGTTGGATACAAGAGTATATCGAGGGATCGGCATCCACACAGACCACTTCTTGGTGTTGAGCCGGATAAGTGGGCTCTTTAAAGGATGGCGACACCGAGAGCATAATGAAAATAGGGTCTTGGAAAGAATAAAAGTTGAAAATCTACAAGAGAAAGATGTGAAAGATGAGTATAAACGAAGATTGATAGCAAGATTTGAGAGATTCGATGGCATAAATGATATGTAAGAATTATGGCAGGCCTTTAAAGAAGAGGTAGTATGTGTAGCGTCTGAAGTATGTGGTATGATCAAGAGAAGGAAAATACGAAAGGTTAAGTATACATGGTGGGACAAGGATGTACAATCAGCAGTGTCAGAGTAGAAGAAAGCTTGGTCACATTGGTTGGCTGCCAGAGCAAATGAAAGAATGGGAAAAGCAACGAGTGTAGACATAGATGAAGCAAAAAAGGAGTTTGTTAGGTCAAAAAAAATAGTGAAAGAAATGGTTAAAAGGGAAAAAGAGGAAAAGAAAGATGAGTTTGATAGCAGATTATCTGACGATTTCCAGAGGAACATTAAGTTTTTCTGGAAATCCGTTCGTGCAGTTCGAGGAAGAACTCAATCCTCAGAACACACATCCATCAGAGACGAGAATGGAAGTATAGTAAATGGTGAATTGTGCGTGCTGAAGAGATGGAAAGAGTATTTTGAAAGTTTATTCGAAAGAACGGCGATAGAGACACCGATAGCTGAAGTGAATTGTAATGATAGCAATGATGAAAGCGTTATTGGCGTGGATGAGATCGTGAAGGCACTGGGAAGTATGAAAGTAGGTAAGGCTGCAGGATATGATAGGATTACAGTCGAAATGCTGAAGGCTGGACAGGGCATCATAGTTGGTCAGTTGCAGCGGTTATATAACTTGTGTTGGAACACCGGCCGAGTACCTAATGACTGGACCATAGCTGTAGTTGTGCCTCTTTATAAAGGAAAAGGCTCGCAACAAGACTGCAAAAACTATAGAGGCATTAGCCTTCTCAGCATTGTTGGCAAATTGTATGCAAAGGTACTTATTGAAAGAGTTATGGAAGTGACCGACAAGAAAATATGGGATGTACAAGCGGGATTCCGAAAGGGTATGATATGCACGGATCAGGTTTTTTCCTTGCGAAGCATAGCTGGAAATTGGCCAAAGGTCAAAAGGTCTATTGCGCATTCGTGGATTTGGAAAAGGCTTACGATAAAGTGGTGAGGAATGAAATGTGGTCGGTGCTGTCAATGAATGGGGTGGACAGCAGCCTCATTCGAGCTCTGAAATCCCTTTATAAGGATTCTAGAGCTTGTGTGAGGATAAACGGGGCATACACTGACTGATTTACCATCGATAAAGGTGTTAGACAGGGATATGTAGCGTCGCCGTGGCTGTTTAACCTCTTCATGGACAGTTGTTTGCAAGATTTAAAACATAGTGACTGCGGATTAAGGATGAATGGGTTACTCGTCAAATGCCTCCTTTATGCTAATGATCAGGTTATACTTGCATCTTCAACGGAGGAGTTGCAGGAGATGGTAACAATCATGCATCGTGCGTTAGAAAGGAAAGGAATGAAAGTGAATGTAAGTAAAACGAAAGTTATGGTTTTTGAAAAGGAGGAATGCGTTACGGCTTGTAATGTTTTGATCGATGGACAGCGAGTGGAACAAGTGAATGAGTTTGTTTACTTAGGTACGTTGTTTACAAGAGATGGTAAAAATGAAGCAGATATTGAAAGGAGAGTTAATGCAGGTAATTGTGTGAATGGAGCTCTGAAGGCGTTTATGAACAGTCAAAACGTCTCCAAAAAGGCACGTTTGGCTGTACATAGTGGTGTGTTAGTGCCTACCCTTATGTATGGTAGTGAAAGTTGGGTATGGCAGAAGAGATTTGAAAGTAGAATAAATGCTGTAGAAATGAGAGCACTGAGAAGTATGTGTGGTGTGTCTTTGACCGACAGAGTAAAGAATTGTGTGATACGAGAGTGGTGTGGGGTAAAAGAAGATGTAGTGACAAGCATTGAGAAAGGCATGTTAAGATGGTTTGGGCACATGGAGAGGATGGATGACGATAGACTGACAAAGAAGATATATCAGGCTAGTGTGAATGGGACAGGACAAAGGGGAAGACCTAGGAGAACGTTTTCTGACCAGATTGGAGACATCCTGAAAAAAGGACAAGTCAGAAGTACCCTTAACAGAAGAGCATGCATGAGAAACTTGATGGGAGTGAGTGAAGCAAGTGAGGTATGTCAGGATCGTTGCAAATGGCGTTCCGTAGTCTCTGCCTACCCCTCCGGGAAACAGGCGTGAGTCTATGTATGTATGTATGTATTTTTGATTCACATAAAATGACAAGATAATATGAATTTCTTTCCAAGCAGTTCACTTGGCTTTCGGGAGCATATCGAATAAGTAAGTGCCTCCACTCTAAAGAAGTTTGTAGCCGGATAACTTTGTGTTGTTTCTGTCGCAAATAGGGTTGCCAAAGCTTCTTATGAAGGCACCGTGTAGTTTGGGACCTATTTGTATCTTTGTTTTAAAAGAAATAACTGAATTGTCGTCTTTGTTACGTAGCAATGTTTTTTGTTTTTAAGTGAAATGGCAGCGTATTGTCGCAGTAATCAAATTCATACCTTTCGCATACACCGTATAAATTGAGAAATCAGAGCCATCTGATTTTAAATATCAATGAGCCTCTTAGATTGTGTTTATCTTAAACTAGATGAGCCCGCGGTTACACCCGCGTTATTTAAAGCTTCTGCTCCGCTCCCGTGGCTCATAGCGTGATGTTATATAGCCTTTAGGCTATATTCCATGGGTCCATTTATCGAGGAAGGCTATATATAGCCTTCCTCGATAAATGGGCTATTGAAAGAATTTTTCAAATCGGACCAGTAGTTCCTGAGATTAGCGCGTTCAACCAAACAAACAAATAAACTCTTCAGCTTTATATATTAGTACTAGTCGACGCCAGCGGCTTCGCACGCACATATTTTCGAATTGCCCATTTTGCCCGATCCCGTGGGAATTTCTGGAAATCCCGTCTTAGTGCACCCCTACAATCCCCAAGGAACATACATGCTAAATTTCAGCTTCTTGCGCCAAGTAGTTCCGGCTGTAGCTTGTCTGTCAGTCAGTCAGTAACGCAAGAATTTTATATATTAAGATTAGATTAGATTGTATCCCTCCATATTGTTTTGAACGTAGATTTGTAAACTTTTTTCAATATTACATTAATTATCGTACTATTATGTGTATGTATAGTGATCTCACAGAAAATCGACGTAAAGTAATAATACCTATATTGTTGGTTTCGTTCGGTGAGTGAGAGTGCCGGAAGCCCCATCCCCTATTCCTTCTCCGTCATCCCACTCCTTATCCTATCCGTTTTCCCAACCCCAAGGGGCGGCAACGCACTTGTGACTCCTGTGGTGTTGCTTGTATCCATGGGCGGCGGTAATTGTTTACCATCAGGCGATCCGCCTGCTCGTTTGCCGCTTAGGACATAAAAATAAAATCTAACGAATGAAGGCAACTCGGAAAGAATTTGTACGAATACCACAAATTGTTACGTGTGATGATCGAACACTGACACTCCGCTAGCGCACTACTGAGATAACCAACATAATCATTCCGCCATCCGTGCATTTCTAGTCTAATATAAAGTAGTATGTCTTAGACTATGCGTACATACGGCAAATACATTGTAACGTTTGTTGGTGTGTTGAGAGATAAATTAAATAGTACTGTGGTTGGTTACAAAATATATTTATGTTGGCAGGCGTTACACAAAATAAACCCGGTAGCTAAAGGTAAGAGCTGAGACTCAGGGCAGGGTAGGCAGGTAGGCTGCCGAGGCTTCGGCGCTTCAGCAGAGAAGTAGCACTTATCTTCAGTGGTGTCCAGGATCCAAGAGAGGGCGTTCGCTGTCGCACTGCCGTATTTATTTGCCGCTGGGAGGGGAACGGCCGGCAGGAGAAGTGGTAGGGGCCAGCGCGACGGTTTTAACGTCACAACATTAAGGCAGTTCTCGCTAGAGTGCCAACACCTTTTCCATTTATGGTTTACGCACTAATTCAACAAGTGTTTGATTTTAAAATACTGAATACGTTATGATGTAAAGCCATTACATATATAGGTATAAGTGGGAGGTCTTTTAAAATATGTGTAGCACGATAAGTGATTTAAGTGAATGTTGGCTTCGTATATGTGTAGACTCGACAGAGTATCGACACTTAGTTTACGAAGCCTTTTCATTTTGAATTTTAACAGATTCTACTGTCGATACCCACATAATATGCAGAGTGTAAGGGACGGTGTACCGAAAACCGATACCAATGATTCAGTACATGATATAGGCCATTGGCGGTCGAATTTGCCGAAAAAATATCAGGAATTTTCCGAGTTTTCTTTTGCATTTTTTGCCATATAATGTAATGAAATAGTAACTATAGTCGAACCGCATTAATATTTTTGTAAAGTTCTTAAAATTTATCATGTACATGCCGCGTTTACTCTGATTTGACATCGGCCGCGGCGCGCGGCCGCAGCACTGTAATCGCACCGGTACATCGTAATCACTGCCGCTATCACCTGCCGCTGTAGGGCCATAACAGCTGATAATGCAAGTTTGCGTGTTTCTATTTACATCGCATTTTTTTGGAAAATTGTCGAGTTAGATTTTTCCGGAAAATTCGACCGCCAAGGATCTTAGAATAATGAACTGAATCACTTGTATCTGTTTTCGGTACAACGTTCCTTACACCCGGTATATGATCGCTAAATAAAATAAAACTATGTTGGTATTTTCGGACTACATATGTCGATCAAAATCAAAATCAAAATCATTTATTAATCGAGGCCACAAAGTGACGCTTATGAACGTCAAAATTTAAGTTAATTACTTAATACATACATACATACATAGACTCACGCCTGTTTCCCGGAGGGGTAGGCAGAGACTACGGAGCGCCATTTGCAACAATCTTGACATATCTGTCTTGCTTCATTCACTCCCATCAGATTCCTCATGCATGCTCTTCTGTTCAGAGTGCTTCTAACCTGTCCTGTTTTTAGGATGTCTCCAATCTGGTCAGAGAACGTCCGCCTAGGTCTTCCCCTTCGTCCTGTCCCTGTTATCTGCTTGGTCAGTCTTTCGTCATCCATCCTCTCCACGTGTCCAAACCATCTTAGCATACCTTTCTCGATGCTTGTCACTACATCTTCTTTTACCCCACAACACTCTATTATCACACAATTCTTTACTCTGTCAGTCTAATTACTTAATGATTCTACATTTACATTTACTGCCACGTTCGCAATGCAATAGGTAGAACCACGAGAAAGAACGGGCAATAAAACTCATGGCCACTCTTTTCAAACAAATATAATGGTGGTACATTTTATTTTTGTAAGGAGCTGCAACTGTTTCACATTGTAGACATCTACTAGTAAAATTTTTAGTAGCTATTGATATCATACTCAAGCAGTAAATTATGTTCATATGGTAAGCCTCCCAAAGTAAATATGGTGAAACAGGAGCATCCACTTACGTCTTTTGACGTGACAACGTCTTATAAATTGGTTTGCCGGGTGACACTTCAAGAAACTGCGTTACGCTCCGCTCACGTTATGCGCTCACAATGAGAGCGAGTGAGAGGCACGCGTCCCGCCTAAGAGCGAGAGAGACAGACATAAAAAGTGAAAGGCACGCGTCTTTCATCCTTCTTCCTACTATACGAATGAATATTCACATTAAAATTATTTTACCACTCAAAGTCGTTGTCACGTAAAACTTTCGCCCGTATACCGACTTTACAGGCAACCAATTTTTTTAATGTAGGCAACTCGCGAACATGCGCGATCCTTCTTGAGATATTAAATTGCTCACACCGAATGTGATTAGCATATACGTATGACTACCTCATATCCAGGAAAAAAAAGTGCGAGCGTTCCTATAGTAATTGAAGGATAGAGATTTTTTGCAAATGTTTGTACTTTGAACATCATGCCAAAAAGCGTGCAAATTAGCGTACCCGCGTATTCTTCTTCTTCTTAGCGTAATTTTACGTTAAAGCGGTATACTTTAGCAGCAATAGGCGATAGAAGAAGTACACGGGCTACATCACAAATTGTACTTTATTCATCTTAGAAGAGCAGCGTTCTTATAAAATTAGCGAAACTAGTTATATCACCTTCATAAAAACTTTAAGTTGCCGCATACAAAGCGAATATATCTCTTTGATTTCAAAATCTTCAACTCTTTTTCGTTATATAGTTTGTTTTCTAAAGAGGAAAGTGCCGTACGTGATGGTTAGGATAGAAGTGAGGAGAGCACGTGAACTTTGATTATTGTGAAGTCATCGAGATTGCTATTTGTAGAACATTTTAGCTCTCACCTGTTACAGTTTCTAGAAGCGTGAGCTGTTAAAAAATATGTTCAATAGAAATATAGTTTTATCCTGCTTTCTTTTAATAGTCTGCAGAGTAAATTCTCTTTCCGTAGAATTTTATATATATTCCGTATTATTTAATAACCCTAAGCATAATAACCATACACCCACTTACCTATCTAAATTATTTCATCTTTAAATGTTGAATCGACTTAATACAGAGTATAGCCATCAACTGTCGTAGAGATGGCCCATTCTAAGCAACACAAACTTCAGAGCATCGACATGCCATACAAATGTATGCTTGAGATACCTCTACCACAGTCTCACTACTTTTAAATAAAAAGAAAAGTTTTATATTGTCGCCACAGGCGGGATACTTGTCACAGAATATAATGGACTCGTTGCATGTAACCTTGCTAGAATCGCCTCTAAAAAATTTATTGTCTGCAAGGTACTCGTATATGCAGCTTTGTATAACATGTGATATTCATAGCTATTAAGGTTTACTTGTTTATGTTTGGAACCAAATCCAACTTAAATCCACGTACGCTTACGTGCCAAAGTAATCTAAATAATTTTAAATCGGGTTCCCAAATTGGCAATAATCTGCTTGTACGTGACACTTCGACATAAAAGGCGTCAACTTTTTCTATAGAAGTCGAAGAAGTTGCAAGTCAAGGATAAAAGGTAAAAGGAGGAGCCTGCGAAATTCGAAAATCGTAGGTTTGTTTGTACTACGACTAGCACTATTCGTACTGTAAATGGTTGCCTCGTCATTTGTTATTTCTACCACTAATGTGGGTTTGACGACCAAGTGGAACAATATTTTGTGTGGCCACATATTTTGGTTTTGAGCGTTCTTTGTGACCGTTATATGTTTTTTTGACTTATTAGTAAAGTCCTACGTGATACAGGAGAGACATCCTAAAGTTGTACTGACTACATGTAGGTATATGAAAACATGTCTGTCATTAGAAACGAATTGTACTAACTAGCTAAATTCTCGTCACGGCACGCATCGTGAGGAAGTTCCTGTCTCTGAGGCCCTAACAACCGGTGGCTTGGTCCCTGTACCCGACACCGGTGGGTCTCCGTGGTCCCTTTTATATTTTTAACGATTTTTATTTTTTAAATGTAGTTTATTAATATAAAATGAACTATGAGATATAATATGAGATATAATATAGAATAAAGTGAATAATAATAATAATGATAATAATCCGGCTAATCAAGTCCTCCATACAGAAGGCAGTATTGCTGGACACGACGCGCATCGTTCGGAGGTTCCTCTCTCTGGAGCCCTAACCACCGGTGGCTTGGTCCCTGTGCCCGATGCCGGTGGGTCTCCGTGGTCCCATTTTATATATTTGATTTTAATTTATAAAGTCATTTTAAGTATATAAAATGTGATTTTGTGATAATGAAAAATAAAGGGAATAATAATAATAATAATATTTATTTGTTTAAACATGTGTTGTGTACAGGTGTTCTGAGTTAAAGAGGTACAGCATGTGTTGCCTTAATAGGCATACAAATATTAATGTCAAAAACAAAAAAAAAATTGTTATAAAAAAATCAAGTTTGCATCATGTCAAGTAATTATATAATAATAGCATTTAGTATAGATCATGTCAGAGTTATAATATAGAACAATGTCATAAATTAAATCTTATCAAAGTCATAATTATAAAGTCATCATCATCAATGTCGCAAATGAAGTACAGATAAATAATGTCAAAAATCAAATCAAGTAAAATACAAAGTCAAAAATTTGGTTACTATGTCAGAAAAGTATTTAATAATCTGCCGATAAGGTAACAAGTTTAAAAGCGAGAAACCTGCTACAAAACCGCCTTTGTCTTAAATACTTTGGACAAATAAAGTTGCTAATAACAGCTAAGTAACAAAATGGCCGTAGCACTAAATGTATACATTCTAGAATTTGGAACATTTAAAAGAAATTGCAATGTACAGAATTATTTCAATTCAAATCCGACGACTTGAAGCTATTTAGGAAAATATTATTGAGATTCTAAGAATTTCCTCCAAAGACTTCATCAAAAGGAACCTATCTTAATAATATAGGCGGGACGTTTTACATTATCTTAATGAAAGTAAACATTTCAGGAGAGATGTTTTTATGTTCAATTTTGGTCGTCGACTTCGTTAATGGCTTGATAAACCGCGTGTTTGCTTTTTTGATATTCATCGAAGTATTTATTTTGATATCTTGCTTACTGCTTAGTAAATACATACATACATACATATACTCACGCCTTCTTTCCGTCGGGGTAGGCAGAGACAACAGAACGCCACTTGCTCCTATCCTTACAAACCTCACGTGCTTCCTCCACACTCATTACTCTTTTCATACATGCTCGCCGGTTTCAGGTACTTCGGACCTTTCCGTTTCTTAGGATGTCTCCAATTTGGTCGACGAATGTCCGCCGAGGTCTGCCGCGACCGACTTGCCCACACACATTTGCCTTATATATCTGATTCGTCATTCTTTCTTCACTCATTCGCTCCACGTGTCCAAACCACCTAAGCATTCCTTTCTCAATCCTTGTCACCACATCTTCTTTCAGTCCACTGCTCTTTCGTATAGTTGCATTCGGAATTCTATCAATCAGTCTTACCCCACACATACTACGCAGTGATCGCATCTCAACTGCGTTAATTCTACCTTCATGCTTTTTCTGCCAAGCCCAGCTCTCACTTCCATACATCAACGTGGGGACAAGCACTCCATTGGGAACCGCCAATCGCGCCTCTTTTGGCACCGTCTGACCGTTCATAAACGCTTAGTAAATGGTAGACGATTATTCACGCATTTTAATTTTATATAGAAATAAAGACTAGGGGATAACTTTTATTGCCGAGGACTTTATAAACATAAAATTAAAAGGCACAAAACAGACTCGATATAACAATTTTGTATCATTCAAGTGTTATCTGCAATACTCGGTGTAATTAATACGTTATTTCTTCAAAAAGTAAAGTATAAATAGTAATTATTAATGACTTAATAAGTTAATTTAATGATTAATTCCTACTATGTTATT
Organism: Euclidia mi; assembly: GCA_944739405.2. Lineage (NCBI taxonomy): Eukaryota > Metazoa > Arthropoda > Insecta > Lepidoptera > Erebidae > Euclidia > Euclidia mi. The sequence continues at coordinate 50,183,027 of OX123196.2, forward strand.
CATTTATAGGACAACATAGTCTTCAGCAAGCCTTCAACTGAGGCTCATAGCGCAAAGTCTCCAACAGAGGCTAGTTCAACAGTCTTCGAAAGGGGCTCAACAGGACAACATAGTCTTCAACTGAGGCTCATAGTGCAAAGTCTCCAACAGAGGCTAGTTCAACAGAGTCTTCGAACTTATAGTTATCCCATCTAGCTGTCCTTCTAGGACAACACAGATCAAATGGTCTAACGCTCCCAGCGTTAACATTGGTCCTTCGAGCCGGATATGATCCATCCCAATGTGGTGCTCTGGGCTAATAAAGTGCATTGTTGATTCCTTAATATGGCTTCCTTTACGATATGGCTGTACACTTCTGCGCCCAGCAAGACATCAATTTTACTGGGTTGATAAAACTCAGGATCTGCTAATTCTATTGTTCTTACATCCATCCAGTCGAAAGAATTTCTATTGATGCAGCTTTCAGGTAAGTTAGAGGTTATTTTGTTAAGAACATATGCGTTTATACTGAGCTCTATTGAATGATTTATTCTTGAATGAATTTTCATGTTAACCATGTATTTAGCTACGGCAGATTGCGAACCCAAACCAGATATAATTCCTTGCACTGGAATCTTTGGTAATCTAAGATATTGTACAGTGGCTTCAGTCACAAAACAAGCTTGAGATCCTTGATCAATCAATGCTCTTATCATGTGATGGTCTCCTGTTTTGGACTCAGCTTTTACTAAAGCTGTTGGTAATAAAACTTGTTTGGGTACACGAACATTTTTTGAGAAACATGAGACTAAGGGTACATTATTAGATGAAGAGCCTTCTTCAACCATGTGTTCCTTTGGAATGTTGTCGCCGTTGGTAACAGGATCACTTAGATGCAGCAAAGAATGGTGACGTTTGTTGCAAATTCTGCAGGAAACTGGTTTTTGACAATTGTACACAGCGTGATTGCTGCCCAAGCAATTAAAACAGATTTTATGTTTTGCTACAAATTCGCGTCTGTTAGTTACAGGCTGTTTAGTAAATGTTTTGCAAAAACATAATTTGTGACCTTCTGAACAGTATTCACATCTCATATTGTTTGAATTTATTGCTATCATAGACTTTGGTACGGATGAATTGTTGAACCTTTGAGTCGAATCTTTTTTTGGCTCAATACATTCTAACGCTCGAAAACGATTTTCAATGAACGAAGCAAATTGTTCAAAAGTTGGTAAATCATTCGAATCATTGCTACTTACGTGTAATTCCCACTGTTTACGAGTTTCCGCGTCAAGTTTAAATGTCACAATGTGTATGATGATGATATCCCACGTGGTCACATCTACGTCTAAATTACTGATAGCGCTGAGACACTCGTTGGTAGTATCGAGTAACTCTTTTAAAGAAGTTGCTGATTCGACATGTATACGTCTCTGGCCAAAAAGACGTTGTAAAATACAATTTACAAGATATTTTTTATTGTTATATCGCTTTTCTAGTTGAGACCAACACTGAGTATAATTTGTTTGGCTTATATACCTTCATATTATAATCTATTTTCAAATGTATTCCTTTTACAATATTTCGTACATATAAAAAGGTAAAACATATACATACTTTTTGGACTGACATTTCAAAAGTATTTGTTCTTTTTACAATGTTTGTGAACTGATATACTAAAAAGTATGTATATATTCTTGTAAAAAGAGTATTTACTTGTAAATCGAAGAAACAGTCTTGAGATCCTTGATCAATCAGTGCTCTTACCACGCGATGGCCTCCTGTTTTGGACTCCGCTTTAACTAAAGTTGTTGGTAGTAAAACTTGTTTTGGTACACGAATAGCTGTTCAGCTTCACCACAGAGATGAGACTTCAAGTAATGCATCTTTTGAACATTATCTAGGCCTTTATTATTATGCACAAGTGAGACAAAGAGATCGCGAAAGGTGGTCCATTCTGCGTATTTACCACTGAAGTTAGGTATTGAAATTTTAGGTAATTTTGCAAGTTTAGAATTGACCTTTGATGCACTACCATTATCATCACCTTTTATAGAACATTTTGTACTCGAAAATTGATTCATCATTGACTTCATTATACATTTATGAGTAACGTAAGTTTCCTCTGTGAGGTCATACATGTTGACAATCACATCATCTTGAACTGAATATTTTTCTCTCAACTTTGTATAATTATCTTTAAATAGATCCCAGTTTTTTTCTAATAATTCTTGTTTCGTCTCAATGTATTCAATGGTCAGTCTGTCTTTTGGACTCTTTTTAAAATTGATTAAACCTCTATCAATTACCTTTTGAAGGTCTTTTAAAACATTAAATAGCCCTTCCATGTTGAATACAATGTTAAAACAGAAATTATTACAGTTAAAAGTTTAGAAATGATTTAGAAAATTTTACAATTGTTTGAAAATTTTGTACTTGCTGTTAGCGGCAATGTCCTTAATTTGTGCACTGTTTATATAATATGATTGTACTCACGGTTTTACACTTCACTTTATTATACTGATGGTGACCTCTAGTGGTGAGTAGCGGCGTTCCTTGGCTCTGTCAGGCTGCAATCCTCTTGCCGTGGCTGCTGTTGGCGCTGGGGTAGACGCGACGATTGTGCCCTCTGCTGCTTGCTCTTCGCGCGGAGTAGGATTTTCTACTACAGGCGCATTCGTCGACTTTAGTCTCGACGAATGTCATCAGCGTGTGCTGATGATGCCTCACACCCTTGCGCAGCGATCCACTGCAGGTGTGAGAACGATCTATTGCTAGATCGTTGAACTCAAAAACTGGCCGATATATATTATCATCAGGCTCTGTAGGACCAATGTTAACGCTGGGAGCGTTAGACCATTTGATCTGTGTTGTCCTAGAAGGACAGTAGATGTGGTTTAATTTATAGTTATCCCATCTAGCTGTCCTTCTAGGACAACACAGATCAAATGTTGAATTGAATTTGCTAGTTCAACAGAGTCTTCTAAAGGGGCTCAACCAGGACACAGTCTTGAGCAAGCCTTCAACTGAGGCCCAAAGCGCAAAGTCTCCAATCCATCAGGGCTTAAGAAATTGACCAAAAAATATTATTTCGGAGGAGCATTGTATCACTAACACTGTGAATTGTTTCACTAACGCAGCTGTAAAACGATTTATTAACTCCAGTATGCGACTGGCGCGTATGACTGATCTAGTGATATGATTAACTTACTAAGATGGCTATTAAAAATAAAGGTTGGTGAAAATTAAGAGTTGTTTGTATTTTCAATGCCATATCATAAAGAAAGAGATTGCCTCCGTGGTCCAGTGGATAGCGTATGCGACTGCAGATCGGAGGTCCCGGGTTCAATTCCCGGGTCGGGCATAAGTGTTACTGGGTTTTTCCGAATTCTCAGTAGCAGCACGGAGTCTGGTGATGTGCCTGGTAACGGCAATAGCCTAGCCCTCTATTACGTGAGACCTAAAAATTCATGGCGAAATGTGGGTGTCATATTACACTTTTGCCTACACTTTCGGGAATATACAGGCGTGAGTCAATAAAAAAGAAGTAAAAGTAAAGTAAAGTTGACACAGTAAAACGATGCCAAATGATAATTGGAGCAATTATATTCTGATGTTAAAGATATTAATTTTACTAAAAATGTCCCGTCCGCCATCTTGAATCCCCAAATAAATGCCATTTTCGTTATCAGAATGCATGGAAATTACCCCGAAAATCCCCGAAAATTATACTCATATTAATTTTATTAAAAATGTCCCGTCCGCCATCTTGGATTCCCAAATAGATGTCATTTTCGTGACCAGAATCCATGAAAAACCCGAAAATGACACTCATATTAGTTTTATTAAAATGTCCCGCCCGCCATCTTAGATTCCCAAATAGATGTCATTTTCGTGATCAGAATCCATGAAAACCCTGAAAATGATACCCATATTAATTTTATTAAAAATTTCCCGTCAGCCATCTTGGATTCCCAAATAGATGTCATTTTCGTGATCAGAATCCATGAAAACCCCGAAAATGATACCCATATTCATTTTATTACTCTCATCATTCTTTCATAACGCGCCTTTTCAAAGAAGTATAAGTTCAAAAATATATGTTTGGGTTGGCCCATCCGTTTTACTTAGGGGTTTAAAAACTAAACTGCGGCCGATTCTCAGACCTAAAGAATATACGTTTAAAATTTCATACAACTCGGTCCAGCCGTTTCGGAGGAGTATTGTAACTAACACTGAGAAACGATTTTTTTGACTCCGGTATGCGCGTGGCGTGGCCAACAGGATTGATCTAGTGATAAGATGAAATTACTAATATGGCTATAGAAAAAAGGAGTTGGTGATTAAGGGCTGAAAATTAAGAGTTGTATGTATTTTAATACTGCCATATCATAAAAAATAAAAATATAAAAAAATGTTCAAAAAATAAAAAAAAAGATTTTTTGGACTGGCCACCCTTTTGACTTGGAAGTTTGAAAAATAGATTACGACCGATTCTCAGGCCTACCAAATATACATACAAAATTTCATACAAATCGGTCCAGCTTTTCGGAGGAGTATTTTAACTAACACCATGACACGAGAATTTTATATATAAAGATAAGCATGAGCGTGTCGGTGAATTGAAAACTCATGGATAAACTGTAATCTTATTACTTCGTTTTCTAGCAGGTTGTTCGAGCAAAATAATGCGCTCATTCTGTTAACGTAGTCGTAAAAATAAATGTAGGCATGTGCAATTAACTTCTATCTAACCGCTGAAGTAATAAACAGCCTTAATTCTACTTAGCGATATTCCATGGTTTAGAGTAGAGTCAGTGTATTTGAGAACCAACGATAAGATTAAACTTCTGTCAGAGATGTTCATGACAGCCGGGACTGACAGTTGCCAGCCACTAACGTGCACTCCCAGGCACTGGGCAATCGATAAATAATTAACAATTTTATCCGATGTTTTCTTCGAAAAGATAGTGGTGCGCGCTGTGCATTCGCTCGCAATGTTGGTATCTCCACTAGGCTATAACCGCCTCAAAGAGACAATAACAGTCTGCGAGTATATCTTCGAGCAGAAATAACTTCGGTGGTAAGTATATTTATAGTTCTACGATCCTCATCTAATTTATTTTATTCTGGCGGTATGATTTTCTTGTTGTTTCTTATTTAGTACCTAAATCTAAGTTTTTGCTCGAATATCAAGTACGTCATACATTATTCATATTACTTTATATTATATTTTCTTAATGAATGAGAAAATTCTTGTCATGTGCGTCTAGCTAGACCTACTTTTGAAGCCCATACCTACTTAGTTAAATTTTGCAAGCTTGTATCAGTAGATTAACATAACTTTTGCGATGGAATTTATAATTTAAATACAAGGAACCTTATCTCGTTATGTGCGCATATCTGGTAAATCTATTTTTTTTAATGGGTGATAGAAGTACCAATTTTGTAACAAACATTTATCTACGAATAAGATTATCATAAAGGTAAGGTAATTTTTAGCGTAACTTGAACAGACAACAATGGTTAATAACGACATCACGGTCATAAAATTTTCGTTATTTTTTGTGGCAAATACCACAGAGAAATAACACAATATGTTTTTATAACCTTCAGTAGACTTTCCTTCTACAAGCCTTTTGTACTAAGCGAAATACAATGTTTTAGGGAAACCCATGCCATTGTTAAATTAATCTTTTATTTTAACAAAGCTAATAAACACGGAGCATTTGTCTTCATAATATGAAGCCCTGTTTTAAAGTTAAATAAAAACGTACCCAAAATAGTTACTTAGTAACAATATATTTTGTTTATCTAGGACACCATCAAAAAAGCGAGCGAAGGGCTTAATTTAATTAGACTGTCACCTCTAAGCCTTATAATATGCTCCTTAATATAATAAACGACAACGAATTTATATTTTGGCATGGTTGGACTTTAAATTGTAATAAACGAAGTTAGGTAGTCTTCTGTGTCTATTGTGGCTGGTTCTTGATTGTAGTTTATTAAAAACTTTCTACGTTGGGACATCTCACTCGTGGTCATTTAATTTTAAATTAAAAAGAGGCTGTGCAATATCCACTAGATAACGGATAAACATACCTATAGGTATATTTCTAAATACATACATATTGAAGATTCCATGGTTTAGACATCCATGTCTAAACCATGGAATATGGCTATCCCTTTGGATTGCGGAGGTCAGACGACAGTCGCTCTGTGGAAAAGGTGATATTCTGTAAATAGCGGACCCCGGGCTGTAAGGCGGGAAGTCTTGAATGCAACTGGGATATCGATAGGCCGATGATGATAATATATTATAGATAAACTACACCTACATAAAATAAATAAACGTGCTTACAGCATAAAGAAAAATATTTTTCACCACAGCAGCTCAAACATGCCACTTTTGCTGCGAGACAACAGTGAACAAAACGCGATTTTGATTCGAGCGTGAGTAAAAGTAGCTTTTTAATTTTTCAATCTTCAGTGTCACGAATTGACATTGTTCAGCCATAAATTTGAAACATTTGAATTTTACTGTGCTCTGTCTCTTTCACATGCATATAAAAAGTGAGTGAAAAAACAAACCCCTTCAAATTCGAAATTCGATTTTGGAATTCGACCTCAAACAAAACTCCTTCGGAAACGCAAATAAAAAAAGATATTTGTAGTACATAAAGAAATTACTTTATTATATGTTATTGTTTACATGTTTAATTTATTATTGGATTTTAATAAAAATAAGTCTAACTAATAGTATAAAATTGGTATTTAACCAATATATTTTCATTTCGAATTACAAAAATGATACATTTTAAAAATAAACATCAGGGACGCGGTATTAAAACGCGATTTAAAAAAGTAGCGGGAATAAAAATTTCGCTGATGCTGATACAGTATAGCGTAAGGTGTTAAAAATTATACTAATATATAAAATAATCTAAAAAGATGAGTGAAACTAGCGATGATGACTGTACTTTAACACCAGTAGAGTTAAATCAACAAAGTGATTAATGCAGAATTCAATCTATTCCTCTTCATTTCTGTCTCCTAAGTAATATGTGTTCTCACTGCTGTGGTGAAAAATTATGTGTGCTACACGAGAGCAAAGCTTTTAGTATCTCGTGATGTTGAGTCCCTCAGTACGCTCAGGATTCTAACTTTGATTCACTCGCTACGCTCGTGTATCAATCATAGAATCCTTCGCTTGCTCGGGACTCAAAATCAACACTCCAAATAAAAAACAACTTTGCTCTCTTGTTGCACAAATGACTCTTTACGTAGATCTGAATGTTACTCTGCCACTGATCTTTGTGCCAGGTTTCCGAAGAATTTGATTTTGATTTCGAAAGAGATTTTCCGAAGGTGAAATGCCAAATAAGAAGGCATATTATAGGATAATTTGAAGCGCGTTAAACCAACGATCCCGGCTGCCATGGAGATCTTTGACAGTAGTAATTGCGATTAATAGTCTCACGCCTGTATACCCCCCTTCAGGTATACAGGCGTGGGACTATCAATCGCAATTTTTTTCAATTTTTCGTAGGCAAAGGTGTAAATATTACACCCATATTTCGCCATGAATTTTTAGGTCCCACGTAATAGGGGACGTGCCTATTGCCGTTACCGGGCACATCACCAGGATCCAGGCTGTTACTGAAAATTCGGAAAAACCCAGTAACACTTTTGCCCGACCCGGGAATCGAACCTGGGACCTCCGATTACCAGTCGCATACGCTATCCACTGGACCACGGAGGCAGTCGAGTAATTGCGATTAAATGCCCCTGAATATACTGACTTTGGTGCCAGTCATGAAATAACGCTATCCCTTTAGATCGCTACGCTCAGACAAATAGCTAGCATTAAATCAAATCTAATACGAAGGAGCAATTTGATAAAATTTATAACAATGACGAAAGTTTCAAATAATCCCTTTGCAATGGACATATCTGTATGAAACAAAATCTTGATGTACTACAATTGTACCAATGGCAAGGTATAATAATTTTACTAAACACAAAGTTATCAGACTGATGATTATGAGTCAGAATATTCGTAGTCTCCGTGTATAGTTTGTATAGGCGTCTAGTGCTCAAAGCGGAGGTACGAAGAAAGCCTCCCTTCGATTTATTGAAACGCACAACAATACGAACAAGTACGGCTGACGTAAGCATGCCTATTGTCTGGAGCTAAGATTAATTAATTTATGTTTAGATATTCAAAGTGCATACGGTTCCCATCAAGAACTTAGGGTCCCAAGCCAACCTCACCTGCAAGTGGTGCACCTGCTGATCAACGGACGAGGCTCTGGCAAACAAAATATCCCGATAAGCGGCAATAGGCTCGCCACCTACTACGTCGGATCAAAACACTGGCGAGAAGTGGGCGTTTAATATGCCTCTGCCTACCCCTTCGGGGATATAGGCGTGAGACTATGTATGTATGTTTTTTCTAATAGCTATTACATTTACTTAAGAATTACATATTACTTAATTTGTTAAGTCGGTAAAATCAGCCGAAAGTAAACCAAACTATATCTAGTAACTATACCAACGCAATTTTTCATAATAAGGAAGGTTACGGTCCCATGCTTGTATGCCGTAGAACTATGACAACAGTACAGTAACGAATATGCAATACTACCCGTGACTCGAGGATGCACCGGTGGTTTCGATGAGTGGACCCGAACACCTCTAGAACAGCACTTAGTAACCCTCTCAAACCTAAATCAACCAAAACTTACATTTCAAGCGGTGCGGTGGAGTAAAAACCGCAACTGCGATTTCATCGTGAGACAAAATAATTAAATGAATATTACGAAATAGAGACGGGTCTGCCTTAAACTTTTATTCCACTTATATTGTAACAAATTACGAAGTTCATGGACAGACTAAACAAACAAATGTAGCTATGTATTATATTAAGTCCTTGTTTCGTCTTAAAATATTGCTCTTTCTAGACTAGAAACATAATCTTCTAAATTCAGATCAGAATATACGTATTTGTGTCTCATTAAGAATACCTGGTTAAAACGGATACCAATGGAGCATACCGTTCAGTGGTGCGAGAGATTCAACCACAACGTCGCTATTTATATTGACCGCTCGCCCAGTGCTAATTAATTTACATACATATTACCTGGGAACTCTTGGACCGTATAAATTTGGGATATATGGCTTCAGGAATTATTGTCACTGGTTATTGTAGATACGTGCGTAACGGAGAATAGGCTTAGTTAAATAATAATAATATATAGAATTTAATTGGAAGTTGCGCGATCTCGTACGGAATATCGCATGTGAGAGATCTTCATGTTGTTTGAAAGAAGACTTTGCTAAGCGTCACTTGACCAGTTTGTTATCCGATAGTTTAGCCTTAACTTTTTGAGAAATGGACTATGAGGCAAAGAAGGCATTTCTACAAACAGCATAGTGACCATCAGAGTCGAGTCGAGAACAGACCAGCGAAACAACCGATTATGCTTAATTTCTGATGAGACTTTCAAAAAATAAAAAGTGAAAACGCTCCAAAAAACTTTGCATATTATAAGCATCAATAAATAGGCTGAGGTCTTTATTTATTTATTTACACTAAGCACACTAACAGCACAATTAAATTATTGCATAAACTACATTATTACGTTAACGTTTATTCCAACCATCAAAATGTTATCCAACAATCTATAAGTATAATATAAATAATTTATATAGGCACAGGTAATCTAATACTATAATAATCTATAACGGGCGAGTTATTTTTATAACTCGCCTGTAGTTTCAGAGAGCCCAAACAAACAAACTCCACCTGTAGTATTCACACGGGTAAAGGAAAAGTGTTTGTACGTTTGCATTCGGTATTTTCACTAATTGGTCACATGTCCCGCTTAACAGACGTTGGGACAAATGTTTGTGTTGATCCCCAGCGTGTTTGCATGCGATTCGTTTACATTATACCGACCTTCCGCAGCGAATTATATAAAGCCCTCTCAAATGCTTGTTTTTATACTGTAAAAGGTGCTGAGCTGTGAATAAAACACGTGTTTGAAAATGAGTTCCGAAAATTCCTCAGTAATGTTCAGAATACAAATTCAATCTGTAATGTAACTTAATTTGATTTTACTTCATAGGAACCATTGAGCAGAAATAAAATATATTTTTGGGATTAACAGGGTCATATTTATATCAAAACATTTATTTATTGAATACAGCTTCTTAAAAGAGCTGTAGGCAGGAAACCTATCAATCTTTGAAAAATCTTTTAATCCTCTAAAAATCTGTTCGTCAGATGTAGTCACGGATAATTAACAACTAGACCTCGCAGGTTGTACCGCGCGCGAGGTGATCGGTTATCGCGACAAAAAGAAGCTATTCTTATATACCTTTGCTATATTACTGTATTTTCTTTAAAAAAATAGGTTTTCCTACGTGAAGGAATTACCCAACATGAATCTACCTTCACAAGTTTCTGGGTGTAATATAGAAGGAAGAATGAAAAATATCTCTCTCTAGTGATTTACTACGATATAAACTGAAATTATCGATAATATTACCATTTTTATAGCGGTAGTCTTGGTACAGTGCATACCTCGTCTGGGACACAATATCTTGTACGTTTACATACTGCTACTGGGAAATGCGTTAGTTTTATGGCTGTGGTTTTTAGTGTATATATTTACGTACATCACGTAGTGTCATGTATATGTGCGAGTGCGAGTCTCCCGCTACGCCACCGGGTCGTCTAATAAACTGATATAGATACAGTACCCTCAAATAAACTGTTACTGGTCTAAACCATGGAATATCGCTAGCCCTCTGGGTTGCCCTTTTTGTAATCTTGTATATTTATTTGATTACAAAGTTATTTATGCAGTTGATATATCTCGAAAGCTGGATAGCAATTGAAAAATATTTTAGTTTTTCCTTGATTCATACACTAAACACTAATTGTATTCTAAATTTGAAGCTTCTATGTCTGCTAGAAGTGCCTTAGACTTTTAATGATCGGTCAGTGAGTGACAAAATTAAGAAACTTTGACTCGTTATAATTCTTAAACGACTGGTCCAAATTGAATTAAATTTGAAATATACCATGTTTATACAATTCCTGCTTGGTTATTAAAAATCAGCATTCTAGTTTTATCCGCAATGAAGTTATAATAGGGGATCGAAAATGGCCTGAACTGCTTCGAGAAAATGATGGTACCCCAGATTCACGGCGTGAATACAAGTAATAAAGATTATTTTATTGCTTATTTTCACGCCGTAACATAAATCCACTTACTATGGAATTTCATATTTCATGCTGTATCGCTAATACCGTAGATAGAGGAAAGGATCACCACAAATGTACGGTGGTCATTAATTTTCATAAGAACCGGCAGTTTTTCAACGCGTTATGGAAAATGCCATTTCCCTTTTTGGTGTTCCTAAATTGTTAGTTTGTGACCGCGGGCGCATGTTTGAGGCTTCCAGTTTTATCACTTGGGTGACTGAGTTAGGATGTGATGTTCATTATGTAACACCAGAAATGCATCATGCCAACGGCCAAGTAGAAAGATACGTGCGTACCGTGTTGAATTTAATTCGAATTGAAAGCAACAATAAAAATACTACCTGGTCCGAAGCACTTTGTAAAATTCAATTGGTTTTAAATATAACAAAGCAAAAAACCACTCAGTTTTCAGCCTTAAATTTGTTAATCGGGTCTGATGCGACCACTCCTGTAATCCGCGCACTAGTCCGGGACATAGCAATTGAGAGTGCGCAGCCAAATCGGGCAGCATGGCGAGAAATGTGCAGGGAAAGAGCGAAAGGTCTGCTTAGGAGGAATCAAGACAAGCAGGATTCCTATGTAAACCGTCATCGACACCCTCCCAGAACTTTCCAGGTCAACGATTGTGTGTTTGTTATAAAATACTCACAATCCACCGGTAAACTTGACTCCGGTATGAGAGGTCCGTATCGGGTGACCAAAGTGCTACCCAGCGATCGTTACGAGCTCACACTATTGAGCGGAGCTCGTGGAAAAACGACACAGGCGGCGGCTCAGTACATGATACCTTGGAAAAGGGAATGGTGTCCCGAGAGTTGTGCAGCTTTCTTTGAAAGTGAGTATCGTGATGTACCTAACAAACGTTTTATATGTTACAGCTTTTAGCTATACATGAATGTGTGAATGTACGAGGAGAATGAGTGGCTCTCATTGATCCATGAGCAAGGCGGTGCGTGTAAGCAAGTTCCAGCCTTGGCAGACACATCCGGTGATGTGTGGGCGTCATCCGGGCAGACATATCTGTTGATATGTGTGGGCTTCGGCCTGGCAGACACGTTTAACGTGTGTGGGCTTCGGCCTGGCAGACATATCTGTTGATATGTGTGGGCTTCGGCCCGGCAGACATATCTGTTGATATGTGTGGGCTTCGGCCCGGCAGACATATCTGTTGATATGTGTGGGCTTCGGCCTGGCAGACACGTTTAACGTGTGTGGGCTTCGGCCTGGCAGACATATCTGTTGATATGTGTGGGCTTCGGCCTGGCAGACACGTTTAACGTGTGTGGGCTTCGGCCCGGCAGACATATCTGTTGATATGTATGGGCTTCGGCCCGGCAGACACGTCTCACGTGTATAGGCTCTGTAAATAACGGTAAAAGCATCAAACTTACTATAAGTATGCAGTGAAATGACGGATGTTCGGCTATGTATTACAGTGTGTGAAGCCTGTCAGAGACTAGGAGACAGGCAATTAATGAAAGTATGAATCCATGATAGAGGGCCTTGTATGCGTGAAGTATGAAAGTGTAGGCAACGGGTTGTTAGCCTATTAGACCCTAATTTCATTTTCAAATCTTCAGGTACTGAAGCTGAAAATGATGACGAGGAGATTGCAGGACCTTCACGCTCTCCCGCAAACCATGCACCTGCCATCGAAGATGCTGTCGATACAGTGCCCGAGGACGGTGCACTATCAGAGAGGCCGTGTTTAGGAT